>PVKN010029419.1:0-12999 GCA_004027915.1 Capromys pilorides
ATTAGATTAACAATAAGAAATTACCATACACATGTGAAAACCTTTGTTTCTTAGTTTTGTGCTAAGAACATCTTTTATGAGAAAACCTTATTGTAATTTTTTCTGAAAAAATTATATTTTCTAGTCAATGACCGGTTTACTGGGGGTACCTTCCAAGAGACTGTGGAGATTGCTGGGGCCTCCTTATGAATGAACAAAGGTTGACCACCCCTCTATCCACCAATTGGAGTCCTGCCCAATAATTTCTCCCCACTCTAAGGAATTTTTGTTTAATTAACTTAAACTTTTTAATGTATGTAAATCAATTTTATTATCACTTTGACTAGTGGGTAATGTAGGAGAAAGCATGATTTTAATTCTATATCCCAAAGCACAAATAAAAAGAACAGTTATTCATGGAATGATGCATAAACACATAAACAAGCACATAGAACACACAAATAAACATCTTTACAGAATCGCAACACAGGGGCTGGGGAGATAGCTCCATGGCACAAGTGCCTGCCTGGCAAGTGCAAGGTCATGAGTTTGAACCCCAGTCCCACAAGAAAAAATCACAATACATCCTTTGGATAACTTGGGCAGACTCTGGGCAACCCACGGGATTCTAGTGAGCTGCAACCTGGGGGTCCCAGCATGTGCAGATGTGGAACTTTGTGCTGGTACCCGGCACCAACATTTGAGAACTTAGGCAGAACCTGGAAGACCTGTGCGATTCTGGTGAGCTGCAACATCTAGGCTCCAGGGCATGTGCAGTGGCTGTACTGGTGTCTAATCCAACCATCTAAGAACTTAGGAGGATGCCAGGCAGCCATGGGATTCTGGTGAACTTGGCCCAGGGCCACATCCTGCACAAAAGCTTTGTTGAGCACTGACCGGTCAACCACTCCAGTAGTGAGAGCCTTGGTGAGTCCTGCCCTGTCCTCCCCACACGCACACTATAGCAGAAACCTTACTGACCCACATTCCACTGCTTTCCCACCACTGCTGAGCCAGGTAATCACTGAGAGCTTCAAAACTGTCAAAACAGATGAGCAAAAGGCAATCTCAGTTCTCTAGCTCACCCAGAACAGGTCCAAGAGACAAGGACATAGAAGAATGTGGAAATCACACATCTAAAATTTCTGAAATAATAGAAACTAAAGTAAACAAGTTCATCAGGCAATAGAAGCAATATGATCAGAAATAGTCTACCAGGTCAAAAAAGAAATGACAAAAATCATAAAAGAATTACTCAGCACAGCTAAAGAAGACATAGATTTAAAAAACAGAGGAGAACAGAAAAATGATGGAAATACTGAACAACACAGGACAGAATCAGAATGCATAAAACAGATTCAAACAGATGTTCAGGAAATTAAGAATTCCATTGAAAGCTGGCAAAATCACTTGAACGAAACTAAAAGTAGACATTCAAACCTCAAGGACAGTGGTGCAGCTAATGAACATGAACAGAAAGCTAACAAGTAACCAGGAACTAACAATTCAGCAGCTATAAAACAATGCAAAGAAAAACAATATAAGAATAACAGGTGTAAGTGAAATAGAAGGAGTCAGGACAAATGACATAAAAGGATTATTTGCAGAAATAATTAGAGAAAATTTCCCAAGCATGAGAAAAGAATTTGACATATATGTGAGACATATAAAACTCCAAGTAGCCATGATCAAAAATAAATCTACAGGGCTGGTGAGATGGTTCAGTGGTCTAAAGCACCTGCTTAGGAAAGCTCAGGCAACTGCAGGGACTGCGGTTGGATCCCTGGCACCACATGCTGCACCAGCCCCACCACCAGGGCAGGCTGAGCCAGCCATTGAAAAAAAAAAAAAAAAAAAGAAAGAAATAAATAAACAAACAAACAAATAAATAAAGTTAAAAATAAATAAAAATAAATAAATAAATCTACACCTAGACACATAACAATCAGGATTCCAGATAGCAAAAGAATAGAATATTAAAAGCTTCTAGAGAGAAGAAACAGACTGCCTACAATTGAAAGCCCATCAGAATCAGCAAATTTCTCAACACAAACTATCTAATGAAGAGTTTGGAGTGAAGAATTTCAGGCCTTGAAATAAAATAACTTCCAACCAAGATTGATGTATCCTGCAAACTGTATAACAAATTCAACGGTAAGATAAGATTCTTCCATGACAACAAACAACTGAAGAAATTAATGACCACCAAACCAACTCTACAAAGACTAGTGACAGATATTCTATAGAGAGAGAGAAACAATTAAAGCTTCATGAACAACAAAACAAAGGAACTACCAAACAGAGCAAGTAATTTAAAAAAGGGCTTAAGTATGGAACATAGCAGGAAAATAGCATGATAAAGGAAAGCAAATAAGTATGTTGCGGTTGATACATTGTGTCAATGTGAGAAGTTAAGAGCTTAACTAAATCACCTTAACAATTCCACACCCTAGTGCATGCAGGTCCCTCCCTAGGGCGTGGGGGTCCTCCCTAGGGCATGGGTGTCTGGCCCTAGAGTGACCCATCACTTAAAGGTTATAAGAGAGAACTGAGCAAGGATGGAGAGTACCACTTCCTCAAAGGAGCTCCAGTCTTCATAGTCAACATGGAAGGAGGGGGAGAGGCTTGCGAGAAGTGGCAGCTGTGTCTCCTCCCTTTGCTCTTTGCTGTTTTCTGCCACCATGAACTGTTGCCCTTTGTCATGTGCAAGTCTGTCTTGGAGCCACCTGAGAATTAGCTGAAACCTCAGAATTGAAAGGGTGAGGGACTTTGTTTTGAGGAAAAAGCTGCAGAGCACCATGTTGCAAAATGGAGGCAGAGGCCACACCAGGTTCTAGAATGTTGCAGCATAGAAAATTTGTTCCTGGGACTCAAGGTCTGAGTGCTCAGCAATCCAGACACTTGACCCCTACAGACAACAGAGAAGAAAACCTGGCTACTGCTTCAGCTGGCAGCAGACCTGGCATCATTCATGTGGTGTTAGTTTTAGGCACATGCAGAATGCAGGAGTTCTGAGGTTAAGGCTTCCACCTTGATTTCAGAAGGCTTGGGAGGCCAGGCAGTGTACCCCTGCAAGGGCAATGTGTAAAGTTGTGAGTGAGAAGCCTATTCAGTGGAAACCTCAGAAGCCTGAAAAATCCAAGAACATGGATTTTCTGAGGAAAAGTGCAAAGAGGGAGCAAAGCCGGCCCCAGAGAAAAACCATGGGAAGTTAAATCAGCAGAACTGCCATAGAGGTGGAGCCACATGGAGCTGACAATTTGCCACGAATTGCCTCAGATGTTGAACATGAAACTACAGAACTTAATGACTACCCTGTGGGATTCAGTGTTCTGTATCCTGCTGTGTGTACTTTATGGAATGGCAATGTTTATCTTGTGTCTTTAAATTTTAGAAGTGTATAACTTTTCATTTGTACAGGGGCTCACAGTTGAGAGTTTGCCTTAGATCTTGGAAGAGATTTGAAACTTGGACTTTTGAGTATTGCTGCAACTGTTAGTAATCTGGCAACTCTTGCAGATAGACTAAATACCGTTTGCATAAAAGAATATGCACAAGTATTTGTGGTGGCCAGGGGCAGGATGTTACAGTTCTCATGTAATATATTGTGGATAGACTTAATAATGATTCTTAATGATAGTTAAATCTGTGTTACAATGTTGAAGTTGTAAATTGTTAATAAGCAAGTCTTTGTATCTGGAAACTCGTTTAAAGAAATATGTCTAAGGGCAGGGAGATAGCTCAGGGGCACAAGTGCCTGCCTGGCAAGTGCAACATCCTGAGTTTGATCCCCAGTTCTGAAAAAAAAAAAAAAGTACACTTTGGGCCAGCAAGAAGGCTCAGTCATCTAAAGTGCCTGCTTAAGCAAGCTTAGGTATCCGCAGGGACTGCAGTTCGATCGCTGACACCACATGCTGCGTCAGCCCCGCCCGCAGTGCAGGCTGAGCCAGCCATAATATATAAATAAATAAATAAATAAATAAATAAATCTCGTTGCCAAGTTGATATGGGGTGGATTGTAGTGGTTGATATATTGTGTCCACTTGAGAAGTTAAACGCTTAACTAAATTAGCTCAGCAATTCCACACCCTAAGATATGGAGGCCCATGCCTAGGGCATGGAAAGTCCACCCTAGAGTGACTCACCACTTAAAGGATATAAAAGGGAACTGAGGAAGAATGGAGAGTGCCACTTCCTCAGAGGAGCTCCAGTCTTCACAGTCAGCATGGAAGGGAGAGGGGCTTCCTAGAAATGGCAGCTGTATTTCCTCCCTTTGCTCTTGGCTGTTTTCTGCTGCTATGATCTGATTCCCCATGCCATGCGCCAGTCTGTGTTACAGCCAGTGTAGTATGGACTGAAACCTCCACAAACTGTGACATGAATAAACCTTTCTTTCCTTAATTTGGGTACCAGGTATTCTGTCCTAGCAATAAGAGAAAGGTAACTGAGACAAAATGTCAGTTATAACCATCAATATAAATGGCCTGAATTGAACAATCAAAAGAAATCGAGTGGTAGAGTGGATTAAGAAACAAAATCCAACAATATACTGTATACAATAATTACATTTGAATCAAAAGGAAATTCATAGACTGAAGGTCAAAGTATGAGAAACATTACTCCATGTAAGAGGAACTGATAAAAAAAATATCAGGGACAGCTATTCTGGTTGCTGGCAATATCAACTTCAAATCAACAGTGATTCAAAGAGGTAAAGAAGGTGACTACACACTTGTTAAGGGAAAACTGCAAGAGGAAGAGATAACAACTATAAATATATATGCAACAGTGTAGGAGCACCCAGAAACCTAAGATCATCTTTTTTTTACTGTATTTAATATAGGATCTACAGGGACTCACCAGATCAAACTCATGATCCTCCCATTTTCAGCCTCCCAAGCACTGGATTACAGGCACACACCACCACTCCCAGTCTCAGTCTCTGCCTCAGCACACCCTGAGGGGTGGGGCCAGCATGGCACACTGGGGAATTGAACTCCATTTGCTGTGCAAGCCTAAGCTGGAGCTTGAGTCTCCTGAGCTATCTGGCCAGCCCTATATGACAAATTTTGACAGACAGACATGAAAAAATCAAATTAGCAATGGTACAATTGATGGAGAACTTTAACATGCCACTGTCACAGAGATAGATCAACTAGGCAAAAAAGTGAGCAAATAAATAGGAAACCTAAACCAAACTTGCGAAGAAATGGATGTAGTAGGCATTTACAGAGTGTCTCGCCCAGCGACAACAAGGGACACATTCTTCTTAGCTGCACATCAGATGTTCTCCAAACTAGACCATATACTGGTACACAGAGCATGCTTAAGTGAATGCAGAGTAATTGAAATTATCCCATGCATACTATCTGACCATAGTACAGTGAGAGAGAAATTATTGATGAAAGACACCATAAGTACATGCAAATAACAACCTTCTAAACAGCCAATGGGTTACAGATGAAATTAAAGAAGAAATTAAAGATATTTACAATCAAACTAAAACACAAATGCAGTTTAGCAGAATCTATGGGACACAATAAAAACGGTCTTAAGAGGAAAATGTATAGTGGTAAATTTGCCATTAGGAAAACAGAACAAGCTCAAATAAATGATCTTGTGCTGCACCTCAAGCTCCTACAAAAAGAAGAGCAAGAAAAGCCCAAAGAAGGCTGGAAACTATGAAGATTACAGCAGAAATTAATACAGAGCAGATAAAGAAAACAATGCAAAGAATAAGTGAATCAAAGAGTTGGTTCTTTGAAAGAATAAATAAAATTGATAAGCCCCTAGCCAACCTTATCAAAAAAAAAAAAAAAACAAATTCAAGCAATAAAGAATGAAAAAGGTGAAATCACTACAGACCCTAGAGAAATTCAGAGGATCGTCAATAGCTACTTCCAAAATCTTTACTCTCCCAGGATGGAAAACAGAAGAAATGGGCAGTTTCCTAAATACATATGAACTGTCAAAGCTGAGTCAAGAAGATATACAAACTCTGAATAAACCAATACCAGGAAACAAAATTGAAATGTAATAAAAAACCTACCAACCAAGAAAAACCCAGGTCCTTATGGATTCACAGCTGAATTCTACAAGAAATCTAGAGAACATTCAATAGCAACTTTTCTCACACTCTTCAATGAAATTGATTCTGCTCTGATCTCCTCTCTACCTTTCTGCAATTGTTCCCCTACTTTAGATGTTATTAATTTAGAGATGCCTTCTTTTACTTCAGAAGTTATTTCTGGTCTGACTTTATATGTTTCTGCAGTTGTTTTTCCTCTTCAGATTCTATTAACTCATGCATTTCTTTTTTTATTTCAGATGTTATCTTTGATATGAGTTCCTCTGTATGCTTCTGCACTTGTCTGTCTACTTCAGATGCTACCAATTTAGAGATTTCAGCTGCCTGATTCCCGTTTTCTACAATGGTACTGTTTCCTGTGTTTGTTCTGGGTGGACTCGGGACCTGAGATTGCATCTTGCTCCTTCTCTCTGTCATTTTGTATGAACTCTGCGCTTTGGTGAAGTTATGCTGTTAGTGCCTATAGAAAGTTGGGTCTGGATCCACCAGTTTTGACCCCTACCAGATATGCCTGGTTGGGTCTAGCTTCTGTGCTCAGCTTCTTCCTGCTGCAACTGGGCGCAGGCCCAGAAGGTCAGAGTGGGCAGGCGGGGGCTGGGTTCTGGTGGCTGGTGGCATGGGGGCACATGCCAGCAGACAGGTCCTACCTGGGCGCAGTCCCAGGTTGGTCAACGTGGGCAGGCAGGGGTTGGGTTCCGGTGGCTGGTGGTGCAGGGCTGCATGCTGGCGGGCAGGTTCTGGGTGCAGGCCCGGGTCAGTCATTGTTAGTAATCCTCCCAAACTCATTCCTGCAAGCAAGTATTACACTGATTCCAAAACCAGAGAAAGATCCAACTAAAGAAGAGAACTACAGATCAATCTCCCTCGAAAATGCAAAAATCCTTAATAAAACACTATCAAACAATGAAACACATCATCAAGATTATACATCACAACCATGTAGGATTCATTCCAGGAATGTAGACATGATTCAGCATATGCAAATCCAAGGACCAGGCAAATAGCTCAGCAGATTAAAGCACCTGCAAGCTGGCACAGGGGATGGAGGTTCAATTCCAGGGCTTGTCATGCCAGCCGCACCCCCGGGGTGTGCTGCGATAGCAATTGAGACGGCGTGTTGTATGTGCCTGTAATCCCAGCACTTGGGAGTCTGTAAACAGGCGGATTACTATGAGTCCAACCTAGTAGTGAGACCCTGAACATCACATATATATATTATATCCAAATCCATAAATACAATACACCACATCAATAGAACCAAAGACAAAAACCACATGATTATCTCAATAGATGCAGAAAAAGCTTTTGACAAAGTCCAACACTAATTCATGATAAAAAGCACCACAGAAAATCAGGATAGTCTGTATCTTAACCTGATAAGAGCCATCTATGAGAAACCAACAGCCAACATCATACTAAATGGCAAGTAATTGAAAACCTCCATTTTACTTTTTATTTATTTATTTTTGTCTTTTTGAGACAGGATCTCACTGTGCAGTTCAGGCTGGCCTTGAGCTCACTTTTGTGGCCCAGGCTGGTCTCAAACTCACACCAATCCTCCTGCCTCAGCCTCCCAAGTGCTGGGATTACAGGTGTGCGCCACCACGCCTAGTTAAAACCTTCATTTTAAATCAGGTACAAGACAAGGATGTTCTGGAAACTTTACCAGAGCAATTGGACAAGGGAGAAAAATAAAAGGAAAAATGATTGGAAAAGAAATCATTATTTGCAGATCACATAATACTCTATGTAGAAGACCCCAAAAACTCCACCGAGGGACTTATAGATTTAATAACCAAATTTAGTAATATAACAGGATACAAAGTCAACACTCAAAAATCATTAGCTAGCCTGGGACTGCTGCCATGTATCCATCCACTGTAACTGTAAGGTCGCTCCTCCTGTGACTCCAGAGCACCAACTTGTGGTGCCTGGTCACATGACAAGCAGTTGCCGTCTTGTGCACCATGCGGCCTTCTGTCACTATCTTGTGGTCACACTTCATGTGACATCAGTGCACCACCTTGTAGTGTTTATCACATGATGGGTCACTGCCATCTAGCTATCTCGCTGGCCCTATGTTTTGCAAATTCTTATAAGAGAGCTCTATTATTTGACCTACCAAAGTTCTAACTAGTCTTTTTATAATTACAAACTTTAAAAATGTTATTACATAATTTGGTGAAAAATATATTCGAGGACACTCTGATTTTGTAAAGATGTTCACTTGTGTGTTTTGTGTATTTGTTTATGTGTTTGTATGTCATTCTGTGAACAGCTGTTCCTCTTTACTTGAGCTTTGGAATATAGACTTAAAAGCCTACTTTCTCCTGAGTTACCAGCTGGTCTAAGTGATATCAAAATTCATTGACAGGTCCTGAAAAAATTTAAGATAATTAAACAAAAATCATTTAGGTAGACTTTATTGACAAGACTACAATTGGTGGATAGAGGGGTGGTCAACCTTTATCTATTGATTTGGAGCCTCCAATTATCTCCTTACTCTCTTGGAAGATACCCCCAGTAACTTGGTCATTAATTAAAAGATACAGTTTTCTAAAAAGATTAAAATAAGGTTTTACCATTAAAGATGCTATTGATATGTTAAATGTATTCATGCCTTCCAAATGTATATTTTACAGTGTAAATTTTATTTCAGATTTGACTATATGCCTTTATCTTATGCTCCACATATTTGTAATAAGAGGTTCACATCAAGCCAACATGAGGTCATCAGTCAAATAATAATTTCCTAACAAAAACTTATGAGATCTGTATGCTGGATTCATTTAGAAATGCTTAGCTAAAATGGAGAGTTCATCATGACTGTTATGCTGTGCTACTATGTATGACTATTGATGTCAAATGATCTCTAAAATTATATACCTGTTGTCTGTTAATATTCTACAGTGATCTAACTGCTAGAACATCCATTGTTCATAAGAAACAACAGTTCTCTGGTTATACTTTATATTTCAAGGTGCTTAACACTGACATACAATTTTGGAGCAAAAAAAATTCTACAGTGAAAATTACAGTATGTTGAGAAAATGTAATGAAGAGGATTTCAGAAAATGGAAAGATATTCTTTGCTCCTATATAATGAGAACCAAAATTGTGAAAATGGCCATACTCCCAAAACTGTTACACAGATTTGATGCAATACCATTAGTGTGCCTAACACTCAGACTATTAAAAGCAATCCTCGACAACAAAGGAAAGGCAGGAGATATCACAATCCGTGACCTGGAATTATACTATAAAGCTACCATACAAAATCACGATAGTACTGACATAAAGACAGATCTGAGGATAAACGGAACAGATTAGGAGATTAAGGCACAACCACAAACACACTCAGCCACCTTATCTTTGACAAAAGGGCCAAATATGTTCACTAGAAGAAACACAGCCTCTTGAATAAATAGTACCGGAAAACTGTTTTTCTACAGGCTGAATGCTAAAATTAGACTTATGTCTATCACGATGCACTAAACTACAGCCAAAATGGATCAAAGATTTAAACATTAAAACAGAAACACTAAATCTCCTTGAGGAACATGTAGGCAGAAATCTTAAAGACATAGGGGTAGAAAGAGAGTTTATGAACAAAGCTCAAACTGCATGGAAAATACTTCAAAGAATCAACAACTGGGATCTCATCTTTTTCAAAAGTTTTTGCATTTCAAAAGAAATACCAAAAGAATGAAAAGAAAACCATTGAACTGGGAAAAAATTATGACTGACTGTTCCTCAGAAAAAAGTCTTCTATCTAGACCATATAGAAATTTTTTTTTAAAAAATCGGGCCCTCCAAAATTCAAAGACCCAGTCAAAAATAGACATCTGGGATGAATATATACTTCTCAGATCATGAAATACAATCATCTTAGCTATCTTGTGTATACATATGTATCTTTTTTCCTTCCTTCTTTTTTCTTTTCCTCCATCCTAGTTGTTCTTTCCTTTTGAGCAGGTTCTTTCCATTTCACTGTATCTACTGCACCTTTCGATCTTATTTATCTTTCAGTTTTTTACACTAGGAAGACAATATGATGTCTACACCTGCAATTCTGATATGTTTCCTTTTCAGTCTGGTCTCTAGTTGCATCCATGTTCCTTTAGAAGCCTTGAGTTTATTTCTCTGTATAGCCGAGTAGTGCTCCATTGTATAAAATACTTTTTTTTTTTTTGAAACAGGGAAGGTTTATTGTAGCTGATGATATGTAATGGTTTCAGTTGACAGCAGCTGTTGTTGAATGTATATGTCTATGTGTCTATGTGTGTATACAAACATAACTGTGAAAATTGGTACATTGCATTGGCTATGTGAATGCGTACATAAACACTTGGTTGTATAATCTGAATCATATGTTACCTGGATACAAACAGATGACGTACATTTTTTTAATCATTTCTCAATTGATGGACATTTGGGTTGTCTCCAAGATTTAGCCAAAAATCAATCAGTAACAAATTTAGGGCTGTAAGGAAAAAAGGACCCTTCTCCACTGTTGGTGGGAGTGTAGACTGGTGGAACCACTTCTAGATCAGTGTGAAGATTCCTCAAATGGCTAGGATTAGAGGTCACATTTAACCCAGCTATTCCCCTTCTGGGTATTTTCCCAGAAGAATTGAAAACATCATACCACAGCAATCAATATATGTGCATTTATGCTCTTATAAACACTTCTTGACAGATTTGTGTAGATCTTTTTGCGGGGAAGTACTGAAAGCAGGATTCTGGTTGAGAGCATGACCATTTTTTTATCTAAGGGGATGCTGTCCTCCAAAAACTAGCAAAAAAAATGTGTGAGAGCTTTGCCTACATTGCTGCTTGAATATTCATTAGGGTTTTTCCAAACTGATGGGTGAAATGGTTTCTTGTTGTTTCAACTTACATATCCTTGACTCCTTGTAGGGTAAGCATCTTCTCACAAGCTTTTTCCTGTATGTATTTCTTTTTAATGAATGTTTTATTTAGATTCAGCTGTACATTTACTGTTGTTTCTTTTCTTCTTACCAATAGGTATTTGTTCTATCAGTTTTTATATGAATTACATACAGTACAAGTAGTTTTTTTCAGATCTATGCCTTATCTCTTTAATTTTCAACTACATCTTTGTCATACCAAAGTTTTTAACGTTGACATAGTAAATATAATGTCTTAAATTGTGCTCTTTTTTTATTTTGTGCCTTTTTTAAAGCCACTTAGGCAGGTGTGGTGGTGCACACCTGTAATTTCGGCACTTTGAAGGATGAGGCAGGAGGATCACCGTGAGTTTGAAGCCAGACTGAGCTACGTAGTGAGTTCCGGGCCACCCTACACTACATAGCAAGGGCCGGGGAAATAGTTTGGTGTTCTAAGCCCTTGCCTGGTGAGTGCAAGGGCCCTGGTTCAATCCCCAGTACCACACATCATGCTGGCCCACGGTCAGGACAGCCACTGCAACTGGGCATGATGGCACGTACCTGTAATCCCAATGCTGGGGAGGCTGAGAGAGGAGGATCACTACAAGTCCAAGCTGCATAGCGAGACCTAGACCAAATAAATAAATAAAAAAGATAAAAACCAACAAAAAGAAAAATAAGCTACATGGCAAGACCCTGTCTCAAGAAAAAAAACTAAATAAATAAAAAATTTAAAATTAAAAAGACTTTTCTAACATCTATGTTAAGTATATATGTTTTAATACCTTAAGAGAGTTGATGCTATGTGTTGTTTATTTGGATGATTGATTGGTTGGTTGGTTGGCTGGTTGGTTGGTTGGCTGGTTAATTGGGCACCTGGGTATCAAACACAGGGCCTGGCTAGGCCCACACCCTGCCACTGAGCCACAGCTCTATTTCTATATTTGGTTCTTTAATCCATTTGGAATTTGTCCTGTAAATAGTAGAAATCTTACTTTTCCTCTTAATTGGATATCTAATTATCCTAATATGTAAGTTAATCATTTCTGTTGATCTGAAATGCCATATTCTCACATGCCATGTGTACATCATACCCTACGTACACAAAGACCTACTTCTATACACTTTATTTTGTTGATTGCTCTATCTCTTTGCCAGTGCCACTATGGCTTTTGTTATGGTGCTTAACTTAATGTTGTGCTTTAATACAAGCATGTGAAACTATGTCTGGGGATCAAACTCCAGGACTCACACATACTAGGCAAGCACTTTCCTCGTTGAGCTACTCCTGCAACCCTAACTGCCTTTTTAAAGAATACCTTTGAAAGAGTTTATCTGTATCTTTTCCAGGTCATTTTGAAATTGTGCTATCAAGTTCTAGAAAGGTTAATATTTTAATTGTTTGATTATATTTATTAATATTTTGGAGAACTATAGTTTGGCTTTCTATCTATGCAAGACCTTTGTGTTCTTAAATAAGGTGACATATAAGTCATACACATCTTATAAAATTATGCTTATTATTTTACACTGTTCCTGCTTTTAATAGGATTCTTCTCATTATTTCTAAATTTGTCTTATCTCTATCGCATTTTTATATTGATCTATGTGACTGTTCTACTGAATTCTGTCTACGTAGTTCCTCATTTAATTTCTAGGCTTTTTTTTCATGCACAGTCTTATCGCCTTAGTCTATGCACTTCATATTTCTTTCTTCTATGATGTTGAATATTAACAACATTATGATGGATATTCTCATCTTGCCTGCTTTCTTTCAAATCTTAATGAAATTGGTTTTTATTCTAGAGTTAGATGTCTTCCTATTTTTTAGCAGATATTCTTTGTTAAGCTAAGGAGATGTCTATATATGATCTGATAAGAGGTTTTATCGCACCCTCAAGCTGAACTTCACAACTTATTGGCATTTGTCTTCAGCTATGTTTTTCATATATGTGTATCTCTATATATGCAGACATATGGACAGATAGATATGTACGTGTTCTGTATGTCATTGATTATATT
>PVKN010029420.1:0-13011 GCA_004027915.1 Capromys pilorides
AAAAAAAGTCCGATGATGTACGTAGTGAGATCCTGTAGACCCTGTATCCCCTGTCCTAAATGCATACAAAATAAAGGATTTCCAAGAACCACCACACAGCTGAGTATTTTATTGGAGAATTCCCCTGGTCTTAAAAATCCAATTGTTCCAAGACAGAATAAAAAGTATGTGTCTCACCACTGTTTTCCAGTTAATCTTTCCAGAAATAATCACATATTATAATTTTTTATTTGTCATTTTATACTGTGGTCTTATAATCATGTGTTTTTATGTGTTTTTCTTTCTTTTTAATTTATTTTTTAACTTTATTTATTTATGCTATGGCCAGCCCAGCCTGCTCTGGGGGTGGGGCTGGCACAGCATGTGGTGCCGGGGATTGAACCTCAGTCCCTGTGGTTGCCTAAACTTGCCTAAGCAGGCGCTTTAGACTGCTGAGCTATCTTGCCAGCCCTTTATGTGTTTTTCTCTTTTTTTTTTTTTTTTTTTTTGAGACAGGGTCTCACTATGCAGTTCAGGCTGGCCTTGAGCTCACTTTATAGCCCAGGCTGGTCTCGAACTTGCACTGATCCTCCTGCCTCAGCCTCCCAAGTGCTGAGATTATAGGCATGTGCCACCACGGCCAGCTCTCACCTTTTTCTTACTTGAATGCTAAAAAACTATACACATTGTTCTGTTTATTTTTCTCACTAAGCAATATATCTCAGAGATAAATCCACTAAGTACACACATATAAAGCTCCACCCCTCTGTGTCTCTCAATCTCTGTCTTTCATTATAGAAATGACTTATGATTTCTCTGATCTGTGATTTACACGGTTTGCAGATTTTTGTTAGTTCTAAAAAGGGTTTCAATAAATATCCATGTGCACACATCCAAAAAGTTTTTGGAAACAGAACTGCTAGGTCATAAAAATAGATTACGTGCCTGTACTTTTTATAGATCTGCATCTTTCCTGGGGTTATCTTGCTTCACTGTACATGACGTACTACACAGAGAAGCGACCATCTACTCCAACTCTGGTCCTTTAGCCTGGGGCTATTTTGAGCTTTTCTGTCAAGCGGCCCTACAACAGTGAGCACAACTCCCCAAGCTTGCTGGTTTAAAGCAGCAGCAAGTCTTCTCTGGAACAACTGTCTCCCCAGTATTGCCACATTAGTGAAACCCCATCCAAAATGACCTCATAGTAGAGAACTTCACAGCCAGCTGCAAAGTCCATGTTGACTGTAAGTGTCTGACTGCTTGGGGTTGGGCCATTCACTATTTGAAACAATTCAGCCATGAGTAGTAGGCACGTTTGTGCCAAGACCAGAAAAAGGAAGAAAAGAAAAAGCCAAAAAGAGGGGCCTACATGTCAGTAATGGACAGAAATCAAAAGATTTTGGATTTTCTTCATCTTGGCTTGACAACTGTCAACCCAGTGAAAGTCTCAGGACTTCTTGTCACATGTGGAACTGTTTCTCCATTTACTAGAGAAACAGATATAACACAAGATGTACAAATGCATAAAAAATTACAAGATCCACTTACACGGTCAGCCACAGTCAGATGAGGAAGCGTGCAGAGGGCATCTGTACTCTGGAAGCTGCAGGCTTCCGTCCAAGGTCTGGAGCAACTGCAGTGTTCGGAGCAAGCCATATCAGGAGGCCGATGGGTCTGCAAAGGAAGGCTGAAGGCCTACACTGAAAAGCTGGAGGTCTACACCCGAAGCGGAAAGATCCAATATGGACGCTGAAGAGTCTAGAAGCCGAAAGGTGATGTCTAAGCTGAAAGAAAAGAAAAAAAGAAATGAGATACCAGAAATCAGTGTATGATTACTGTTCAAAGGACGAGAAGGGACTGAGATGGTGGTGTGCTCCTGCATCCAGGGGACAGAGAGGGGAGCCCTGATTTACAATGCTTGCTGAGTTTTATAGTGTATTTGTGATGATTTCAAACTACCAACATGACATCACTGAGACTCAGGGTTGGTAAGAGATGCCCAGAATTGGCTGGTGGGATCCAGCAAATCATCAGTTAAGAATTTAAACAAAGCATTTTCTTCTACCATTCTGTGTAGAGAGGACTTGATGGCAAAGAATATTGAGGGATCCTGTGGTAGGTAAATGTTGCAGTCAGGGTTTGCAAGGGGAACAGTACAAGACACTTAATTTATGAGATAATTTTATAATAGTCACCCAAAGAGTCACATATGAAGAGAATGTAGGAAATCTGCTCACACTCTAAAACCAAAAGAATCCAGCTGGGGGCTTGAATCCTATAGCACTGTCCTGCATGAGTACAGATGCAGACCTGGAGCCTGGCACAACGTCTCCCACAAGCCCAACGGGAGACCAAGAGCCCATGGCAATGTCCCATGCAGGTCTGTGTCACAGATCTTGCTGGGGAGGCCCAGAGGTCCGTGGTAGAAGCTAGAAAGTCTGTGCCAGTGGAATTGAAGGATCTGTGCTAGCAGGATGAGGGGGTCTACACTGTACCCAGGAGGCGATGCCCAAAGTAAGAAGCATAAATCCCCCCAAAAGTACCACAGACATCCTGAGCAACAGCAAGGTCCTGAGCTCCTCCAACAATGAGTAGAGCTGAGTTCCTATCAGGAAAGCCAGCGCGACAAGCTCTTGCAGGACACAGAACAGCAAACCTACCATCTTGCCCTCCAGAGCTCAGAGTAAGAACCAGAGCTCCACTGAAAAGTACCCCAGGCATTCTCAACAACAGCGAAGTCCTGAGCTCCTCCAACGATGAGAACAGCCCAGTCCATATCAGGAAAGCTGTGTGACAAGAGCGTCAGGAGAATAAACAGCACTGCTTATTTTCCAGTTCTTTTTATTTTGTCAGCAACAACCCTCAGGTGGGCCTCCCACATCCAGCACCACTCTGGTTCATTTTAGCTGGGTGTTACAAATTGACCACTAGTCTCTAATCCACCATGGTATCTTTCCATGGTAACTGATAGAAACAATTCAAACTAGCTATTAGTAGGAGAAAGAGGGCCAGCCTGATAGCTCAGCAGACTAAAGCACCTGCTTAGGCAAAGCGCAGCAGTCAGGGTTCAATCCCCAGCGTGCTGCGCTGGCCCCACCCCCAGGGTGTGCTGAGAGGCTGATTGAGACTGAGCACTGTGGCATGCACCTGTAATCCCAGCGCTTGGGATTCTCCTGTAAACAGGAGAATCATTATGAGTCCAGTCTACATAGTGAGACCCTGTAGACCCTGCCCTAAATACAGAAGAAAGAAAAAAGAAAAAAAAGGAGAAAGAAAAGAAGATGAGATAGCTCAGTGGACTGAGTGCTTGCCTAGGCAAGCGCAGGGCCAGGGTGGCATTGCATGCCACGCCAGCCCCACCCTCCGGCCCCCTCAGCCAGTGATGGAGTCTGGGCGTGGTAGCACACGCCTATAATTCCAGCACTGGAAAAGCAGAAAGGAGGGGGATCACTATGAGTCAGAACTGCATAGTGAGACCCTGCCCACACACACACTCACACACACACACACACACACACACACACACACACACACACACACAGGAGAATGAGAATGAAGTGCCCAGCACAGTCTCTCTGCATAAAGGGCTTTCGTGATGTGCTCCTAGCACTTCTCCACCTTGCATTTCCTCTTGTGTACTTGTGCAGTGATGTCATCGTCTCCTGTCATTCTGCTCCAAGTTGCAGGACAGTGTGGCTGTGTGGCTGTGGCAGCCCAGGATTACCACTTGGCAGTGAACAGTTCAGAAGGAAACCTTCCCTGGGGCTCACCTGAAAGCCAACACCTTGGCAGTGCCATTCCTGCATGAGTTTGGTCTGTTTTCTGTAGCACAAGCGCTCTGCCTGCGTCCACGCTGCAGGGGCAGGGCCATGTGCGCTAGGAGCCCTTTCTTCAGTGCATAGTTAAGGTTCTAAGCGGTGGACATGAGACACTTGGAGACTCTGGGGAGCCTGGCAGGCGCCAAGGCCAGCTGGGCGGCCAGGACTGGCTTTCCAGACAATCTCGATGTTGAGACTTCCTTTGGTTCACCAGTCAGGCGCACACCTGGCCGGTCAAGCTCACAGAATGTTGGGAGCTTCCCCGGTTTCATTCTACTCCATAGTTCTCAGAGAATCCTCTTTTAAAGTTTTCCAGCATACGATCTAGGATCACGAGTTTAATCTGGCTTGTACCATTCTACCTCCCTTGAGTAGTGGCGGAACAGACAAAGCTGGGTGGCCCTCAGAGAGAGACCACTCAGGTGCCTGGCCTGGCCGCCTGCCTCTCAGCAGCGCTGGGACCATCCTGACTGCAGAGAGGCATCAGTAGGCTCCCCATTCTGTCCTTATACGATGCGTCCATGGAACTGCAGATTGGGGCCCCGTGAAGCTCCACAGCTCTGAGGTCCCAAAAGGGCTTCTCACTGGGGAGCACAGATAGAATGGCCTGCTGCTTTCACCCTCCATTACAAGCATCTACGCAGTCATTCTGCAGGCACTCAGAGGTTAAATATTCCTCCTTATTGTGGGTAGCCTCGATTAAAGACGAATGAGAGGTAATCAGGTTGTCCTTCCCGTAGGAAGTGGGCAGGGGCTCACTGACTGACTGACTGACCGGCTGGGACATGTCTCTCCCCTCCTGGTGGTGTTACCTGACCCAACTGCATCCTTTCTCCTCTATTTGGTCTGATGAAGGCTGCTGATGCCAAGCAGGGGCCTCCCTCCAGTGTGGAGCCCCCTAAAGAATTTCAGGAAAGTCTAGAGGGTGCACTTTCCCATCAAGGACCCTGGAGAGGCCACTCAGACAGTGACCTAAGCAGTCAGCACAGTCTTTCCAGTGAGGAAGCCAAGAAATGTTATTGAACACAGACCAAACTTAGGAAGAAACAACACCCAGAAAGTCTAGGAGGAAGTTTATTACACCAGTGGACTTCTGACTAGGATGTTCCCCAAAAAGCCAGAGCCCTGCCCTGTGGGGTTTCAGGGCTTTTCTGGGAAAGCGAGTGGGGCAGTATAAATCAGATTTGGCACAGTATGATTGGAGGGTTAGGTGACATCTTGGGTTGTCTTTATTTAAAATTTTAATTTCCCCCTTCACTAGTGGTTGAGCCACTCCTGCCCAGCCACGTAAACACGTGACAGGAATCTGAGTTGCCTGAGCTCTGTGACTAAGACCTTCTGGAGAAGCGGATGCAGGAGAAGGTGCAGAAGCAAACACTGGAGATGCCCTGTGGAGTCAGCAGCAAGACCTCCCTGACCAGCACTACTCACAGGGCTCTGGCTCTCCATCTTGCCCCTCTAGGAATGTGTGGTGCTGCCTGGAGAGGTTTTTAATTGTCACACCTTGTTACAGGGAATGCTACGAGGAGGTAGTTCTACTGAGCAGAGAGCAGAGAGGCTGCTAAAATCCTAAGGTGCACAGACAACCCCCTACACACACACACACACACACACACACACACACACACACATCAGGGGTTTAGTTGTCCTCTAATTGTTACCCAGGGAGCAGGAGGAAATTGTCAGCAGAGACCAGTGGAGCTTTCACATTCCATGCTCTCCTGCTGGCTCTGTCCCCACTCTTCCTTCACGCCTTTCTTCTTACAGCGAGACCTTTTCCACATTTTGTGACTCAGCTTAACTGATGCCTACTGACTGCCCGGATGAAGTAAGTTATCTCACAGCATCCCCAACACCGTGCTACCCCATACTTCCTTCTCCTTTCCTTTACAAGGCTTCCTTTTTAAAAAAAAAAAAATTATTTTATTTTATTTATTTGCTTGTTTGTTTCTTTATTTACTTATTTTATGCCTAGCTCAACCTGCCCTGGTGGTGGGGCTGGCACAGCATGTGGTGCCGGGGATTGAACCGCAGTCCCTGAAATTGCCTGAGCTTTCCTAAGCAGGCGCTTTAGACCACTGAACTATCTCGCTGGCCCCAAAGGAATGGTGTTATTTTCTTTCCTTTTTTTGTGTGGGACCGAGGTTCAAACTCACAACCTTGCACTTGCCAGGCAGGCACTTGTGCCACGGAGCTATCTCCCCAGCCCATCCTTTACGACGCTTTCAACAATTGTGAATTATACCTTTATTTGAGAGCTAGTTTATTATATCAGTCTCCTCACGAGGTCTTTGGAACCAGAGACGCTTCTTGTTTCATTCATCTTAGTGACCCCAGTGTCAGGCAGAATGCTTGTGAGTCATGGTTACTTGATATTTGATCAGTGGGTTAATTAATCTGAAGGACAGTGATGGAGCTGCAGTGGGGCTGAGCCCAGGAAGTGGATAGGAAGAAGGGAGGAGGGCGGCCTGCAGAGCGCCCCTCTGCTTGCTCTTGCCACGCTCCTCTTCCTTTCCCGGCCTGCCTGGCACACTCAGGGTTCAGGTGAAGATGCAGAATCCTTTCAGACTATTTGAAGCAGTGATGGATTTCAAGGAAAGAATCAAGTAAATTCAGACTCATCGCAGAGCAAGTTGTGGCCTGGGCTTTCGGGACTGCCACAGGGCAACGCCCACCTTCCCCAAAGGGACCAGTGCTTCTGCCATACTCAGCAAATGAACACTGGCCTAGTTGCTGGTTCCTGGGACACATCGTCCAGAGCCACAAGGCATCTTCCACGTCAGGACCAGAAAAATAGATTCTTCTCAATGTCCTCTTCTCTCTACATAATGTAAAATCTTTTAAATTCAATTTTAGCTATGTCTCACACAGTAGATGGGACCCATGAAACCTAAGTTACAATGGAAATCCCATGGGTGAGGAGTCCAGAAAGCCAGTTTCTAAAGCCAGTTTTTACAGCCTCTGTAGTACAGGAAAACACACTAAGAGAGCTCCAGACCATTGTGCGCCAGCCCGGAGCCACACTGGGCACATCTGCCCTTGGTGAATTATAAAGTGTCTGTGCCGTCAGGGTCATGGTGTTACTCATCTTCTAAAGCCTAGGAGACAAGTTCCCTAGGCCTGGGTAGATATGAAGTGAATCAGATAAAGGGAAATCCTCCTCTTGCTTGGGACCCTTCCTACCTTTCTGATGGCACTGACTCCGGTGTGCCTCTTACAGTACCTTGTATTCTAAATCAGAAGCTTATCTTTTTGTGTTCGGACTCATAATAGGGCATAAAGGTTGTTAGGCTGAACGAAAGACAGAAGCAGGCAGGGGAGGAGAGGCCTGAGCTCCATTCCAACTTGAGGCAACTCCTACAGCGCCTGGAGCTGCCACTTGACAAATATTTCGAATCGCTACAGTGAGACCCACAGTACAAGGCCCCAAGGACCTGCTTGGTTCAGGGAACCATGAGATCAGTTCTTCTCAGGAAGTTCAGAAGCCGTCTGCCCCATTCATTCAGTCAGCAAACAGTTATTAGATGCTTCCTGGTGGCCAGTCTGGCACCGTGGCCTTTTCCTAACTGTTCACTGACCATTTCCTTACCAATAAAAGCACTCCAGGGATTTCAGCTTCTGCCCCAAAGCCTTAGAGATGCAGAGTCCTACAAGAGGGCTTTCCTGAGCCCGTTAGGCTCTCAATGGCTTCCCAGAGTCCTAAGCAAGGTTCCTTTACTTGTCCCTTCTGGACACATCTAGGAACAACCCAAGGGACCCAGGACAGCTACTCGATGGAGGACTCTCTTCCAGTCATCTCAGCTGACCCGCTAAGCCCTGTGCACCTGTCCTCTTTCATCCATATGCACAACTCACACCTCCAAGACCTTACCCAGCAACTCGGGCCTCACCTGAAGCATCATTTTCCTGGCCTTCCCCTGATGGCCAGCCTTATCCTCAAAGTTTCTCCTCCATAACATTCATTTCACTTGTGACGACATGGGCCAGACTGTAAGTTCCATGAAGGCAGGTGCTGAGCCTAATTGTCCCTCCTCTATGACCCCACACCCAGCTTGGTGCCACTATGGCTTAGACCTAAAATGGCCCCAATGCCTCATGGGTGTGGAAGTGACAGGACAGTAGGGCCACCAGAGCTGACTTGCTGTTAGCCAGGGTCATGAGCCAAGGTAAAACTCTACTCCTCGAATTTGTTAGTGTTGGGCACAGAGTCCCAGCAATAAGACCATGACTAAGACAGAGACTGACATATAATAAAGGATTCTTAATCGGTATTGCAGTCACATTGAACTTGTATTTTCAAATACTACTTTTGCCGTAAGTGTCTATATAGCTTAATGGTTTTCCAGATCCCTCTAAGGGCAAGGGTCCCAACTGTGGGGAGGAACAGTGCAGGTCACAGTTGTTCTTCTCCCCACTTTCCAGAAAGGGCAGCACCATCTGTGAGGTTAACCGGCTGGCTGGGGTGGGGGCAGCACCAGAAGTCAAAGGCATAGCTCTGCTTCAGGACTCTGTCTGCACGCTCTGCATCACATACCAGCTGGTAACCAGATGCTGTGACAGCTCAGGAAACGGCTGCCAGCCTGTGGAAGAGACGGGCAGGAGGAGCAGGAGGAAGCCAAAGCCAAAGCCAAGCCTCGGGTGAGTTTTCTGTCCTCCCTTCTCTGCCTGCTGCCTAACAGGCTCTCTCTGCTTGGCCTGGGAGCTGAGGCCTCAGGTACAGCTGGCCTCGCCCAGGGACTGGCGGCTGCGGCTGCAGCAGCGGGAGTGAGCAAGGCCAGGACAGCCTCCCCTTCCCAGCGGGGAAAGAGATGAGGGTGGGACACGGGGCGACCGATCTACACTACACCTGCGTGCACGCTCACAGCGGGACGGAAACCTGCACCACGGCACACACCCGTGTCCACAGAGGAGCCACTGCACACTCACTAACGCCACATCAGACACCCTAGGCATGAAGGGCACTCCAGTTCCACACCACGCTGCAGCAGCCCGCCACACGCTCAAGCTTATGTGCACACACGCAAGCTTACGTGCACACACGCAAGCTTACGTGCACGTACGGCCCCGCACGGACGCAGGCACACGCACGCTACTCACTAAACACCTGCATCAGATTCACATCCAAGCTCACATACCGGCACACTCAGCACGTGGGAAATGCGCCCTGATGTGACCTGTGGGCGGCTCCACACAGCCTCAGACCCTCTCAAAACAGACGCGGGTACTGGGGGACCTCTGTTAGGATATATGAATACTCGCGAAGGCACGGATACTACACCCGTCAGCCTCAAACCTTCAAATACACTGACAAGTCCACACAGCGATACAGTGACATACTTAGCTGTCACCAGCGCTGGAAGCTTTCTCCAAACCGATGCAAAAAAAAAAAAAAAAAAAGAAGGGGCTGGGAGCCATGGGCCCGCCCACGTGACAGGGGAGGCTCCGGCCCCTGACGGGATGGGAAAACTATGCCTGGGGCCAGCGTAGGGCTGCGGCAGCCGCTGAGAGAGGCGGGGAAGCGGAGCGCCGCAGAGCACTTTCTCAGTGGGTCCGGACGTCCCTGGACCAGGCTGGGCGCGGAGGGTGAGTGACCTGCGTGGAGAGCAGCTGGGGGATTGGGGGAGAAGTGGAGGTGTTGGGGGCGATGGGGCGCGGGAGCGAGAGTGCCGCGAGCGCCGCTCACTTTGGGCTGGGCAGCCGCTCCGTGCTGCCTCAGCTGTACGACGTAACATGAATTAACGTTCTTAAGGCCTCGCTGCGTGCAAGGCTCCGCGCTGGGTAAGGACCCGCTGCAGCAGCAGCTCCCCGTTCTGCCGCACACTGAGCGCCGGCTGTCGCCAAGCCCCACGGTCCCTACCTCAGGCTTTCGCTGCAGCAGTAACAGGTCTTCCCCGGCTGCAAAAGAGGGACTGGTCTGGGCTGCACAGCCAGGAACCGAACCCTTGAGTCCGGGCTCACAATCCCAGTTCACTTCGCTGGGTGCATTCACTCTTTGCACTTTTTAACTGCGCTGTACAGCTGGGCAGACCGAGCTCAAAGGCAGCAGAGATTGTGCCAGTTCTTGCCCGACTCCTCCCTCCCTCCTTCCTCACGGGGCTTCTCAGCAGGAATTGCCACCGCCCCATCTCAGGACCTTACTTCTCAGCTGAACCTTGGTCCTAACACCCTCCGCCCTTTATACACCCTCTTCTCTGATTTTCTCATTTATTTTTGTGGTGTGCAGTGCAGGGGCTTGACCCAGGGCTAGGAGGGCTCCATCCCCACTGAGTTCTACTCCGGGCTCTGCCTCTGCTCTTTGAGCATATACCATCCCTCAGAACCCTTCAGACTTCTCTTCCTGGGGCTGCCATCTCCAGAGATCCTGTGTTTTCACCATGCTGCCCCAGCAGCAGTGTCAGGGACAGTGTCCTCTGCGGGTCCAGCGAAGCCTGCTGCCCAGTTAGCACTACTAAACATTCCCATGTCTGCCGTCCCAGCCATGTGGGACTGTTCATACCCATCAATGCCATCCGTTCCTCTGCCCCATTCTCCAAGTCCCGAGAGCCCACGCCCCTGCAGCCTGACACTGACCTTCACCCTGACACATCACATGACCTCAGTCTAGCGCCCGACTTGTGCCATCTCCAAGCAATGGCATCACCCTTACATGGTCAACAATCCTTAGACCTTAGAGTGACCTTTTGATTTAAAAGTTATAAAACTACCAGTGTTCATCATAAGAAATTCAGACATTTCTTATGAAGAATAAAAGCCCTCACACCCCTTCCCAATCTAAGAGGTAACTCCTTGAATAAAATTCTGTGTTTCTTATGAAATGTCCATAATATATAATAATATGGACATTTAGAAATGATTTTCCATATGTGGTCATTGACATTGTATTCTGCAACTGGCTTTCTTCTCATAGCAAGGTATCTTAACCATGTCTACACACCTGCGGCTGACCTGCTTGTTCCTATAGTACGTCATCATGTAGGTGAAGCGGGATCCTCTCCACACATCTTCCACCATCTCCAGAGTTCTTCCTGCCTCCGCAGGCTGCCCAGTGAGTTCCCTGGGCACTCACAGATCCTGCCATCCTTCCTTGCCTGCTGCTCTCTCTCTCATCTGCCCCCTGCTGATTGGACATTTTTTTTTCCCACAGTCTCAGTCACCTGCTCCTAAATGTTCGTGATGGGGGAAGAGTGGGTCACAACTTCCCTGTACTTCCTCAGTGCTCTGCTACCCTTACATGGCCCCCATGACAGGAACTCCTGCATAAACCAGATTTCTGTTTATCAAGCTCAATTCTAGGTTTACTTTTTTTTTTTTATTTTTTTGAGGTGGGGAGACTGGGATTCAAACTCATGACCTTGCATTTGCCAGGCAGGCACTTGTGCCATGAAGCTGTTTCCCTGGCCCTTAGGTTTACTTTTGAAAGAAATTCTATGCCAATTTTTTTTCAAGCCAATAATCCTTCTCAGATTTGTCCACTCATATAAATGCTTTCTGCTGTACCACATCCATCGCTACCCTGGTGGTAACTCTTCTGTGAGCCAGGAGCTCAAGAGGGAGCTGAGTACCAGGTCTCGAGTGAGCAAGCCTAGGTTTCTGGATATCTTTGACCTGGGAAGTACAGTGTTTTCTTTTTCTGGGTTACACTGTCTTCTGCCGAGTGGAAGTGACATCAACTCTTAGAACTGTAGGTGTGATTAAAGAAGAGAAAGCATCAAAGCAATGAAGGAAGGAGCTGTGATGTGATTAGGAAGGCGCAGCTTTCCCCTCTAGGTCAGAGTTGCATGTCCAGATGCCAGGAGGTGCTGTGCATAACCAGGGTGGATGGCACCAGGAGTAGCGACAACTCTGTCTGCATAGAAACCTCATATCTTAATCCACTCAGCCTCCCACCACAGAGCGCCCTCGGCTGGGGGCAGACATCTATCTATCAGTTTCTAAGGCAGGATGTCCATGATAAAGGTATTGGTGGGTCTGATACCCCCCACCTTGCCTCCAGATGGCCAGGTTCTTCCTAATTTGCCTCCCTGTGGTTGTCTTTCTGCCTACGTCTGTGTCCCGATCTCCACTTTTTGCAAGGCTGCAGGGCACATTCAATTAGAGCCTACCCATGTGGCTCATGTTACTGTAATTACCTTCTTAAAACTCTCAGCTCCAACTATAGTCCCATTCTGAGATTTCACGAGTTAGGACTTCAGCAGATGAACTTTGGGGAGGCTGATTCAGCCTGTCACACTCTGTCTCAAGGGGCAGCCAGTTGGTAACCTACAAGAACCCAGGCTCAGTTTTGCCAGAGTTTAGAAAGCTGGGAAGAAAAGCTGAAAATTCTTGCTTTAATAGAAAACTCCCAACTGGAAATGGTGACGTGTGTCTATAATCCAAGCACTTGGGAGACTGAGGCAGGAGCATCGTGAAGTCAGAGCTGGCCTGAGCTGAGAGGAGTTTGGGGAAGTGGAGAGAGGGGTCCTGTGGAATGTAAGGAGCCTTTGTACAAACGCTCTGCCTCTGAGAATAGGCATATTTAGAGATGGCGTGGGCTGGAAATGTAGTTCAATGGTAGAGTACTTCCCTAGAACTCTATTAAAAGCTTTCTCTGTGCCTCTTCCCCTGCATTATCTCATCTATCAATGCAAAGACATAGGTAATGCATCCCTTTTAAGAGTGAGAGACTGAGGCCCGGAGGGATTAGCTGCCTGCCTCTTGCAGAGGGATGAAATACCAAGCCATGACCGCTTATAAACAGAGCATAGAATCTCAATAGCATTCACCAGATTGCACCTCCGCCATAAATGAAACTGGAGCACCCTGGCGAAGAGTGTGGATTCCAGAGTTGGAGTGAATTTAATTGGAACTCCAGGGCTAGCTGGGTGGGCGACCTTCAGAGCAAGATCGAGGCAATCTGCAGACTACACGAGTTTTTTGACCTCATCTCAAAAAATTTAAAAACTCCCAAATTTCATTTGTCAACAGTTTTAAATTAAAACAAAACCAAAACACAGGTGTTATTTGTGGTTGACAGAAGGCCATTGATTAATAAGTTGATCACACTCATCTAGATGTAACTTCCTGGAGAGCAGGGTTCTTTCCAGTATCTTTTTAATCCCTTACAGCCTATTCTTGCACACAGCAGTCTTTAAAAATTGATCATGGGGGAGCTGGCGAGATGGTTCAGCGGTCTGAAGCACTTGCTTTGGCAAGCTTAGGCAACTGCAGGGACCAC
>PVKN010029421.1:0-12992 GCA_004027915.1 Capromys pilorides
TATAACAGCTGGAAAATGATGCAAAGAAAAATAATACAACACTAATAGGTATCATTGAAACAATGAAACAACTAGAGTCAATGCAAACGATATTAAAAGACTGTAGAAGAAGTAGCACGCAATTTCCCAAGCATGACAAAGAATCTACCAAACAAATAATTGAGGAACATAGAACTCTAGTTAGTTCTAATCAAAATAAATCCACAACCAGACACATAATAACAAGATTCCAGAAACTGAGCAGAAGAACAGAATATGAAAAGCTGTTCAAGAAAAGAAACAAATCAACTATAATGGAAAGGGGGCCAGTGAGATGGCTCAGTAGTCTAAAGCACCTGCATAGGAAAGCTTAGGCAATCACAGGGACAGCTATTCAATCCCCAGAACCACATGCTGTGCCAGCCCCACCCCCAGGGCAGGCTGAGCCGCCATAATATTTAAAAAAAAAATCTGTAATGGAAAGCCCATCAGAATCAAGGCAGATTTCTCAACATAGACCATCAAATCAAGAAGAGTTTGGACTGAGATATATGAGTTCCTCAAAGAAAGCAATTTGGCAACACATGCCACACCAGCCCCATCCCCAGGTGCACTGAGCCAGCAACCAAGATCAGGCATGGTTGTGCACTCCTGTAATCCCAAGCCTGTTTTAACAGGAGGATTGCTATGAGTCTGAGCTGCATAGTGAGGGCCTATACCAAATATATTTTTTTTAAAAAAAGAAATACAACAACTTGGTGAACCAGGCAAAACATCTGTCAAATTTAATGGAAAGATAAGATACTTCCATGATAAAGAACAGCTGAAGAAATTCATAACAGCCAAACAAACCCAACAAAGAGCACTGGAAGACATTTTGGAAAGAGACAAAGATGACCGCAACTTCAAAAACAACAACAGAAATGAACCACCAAGCAAAGCAAGGAATTAAACAGAAGGGGAAAGTAGGAAACCTACAGTAGGAAAATAATATGACAAAGATAAAGCAATACATATCAGTAATAAGCATGAAGGTAGGTAGTCTCAATTCACTAATCAAAAGAAGCAGACTGCAGAGTGGAACAAGAAACAAAATCCAACAAGATGCTGCATAGAAGAAAAACATTTAGCTGAAAAAGAAATTCATAGACTGAAATTCAAAGGATGGAAAACAATATTCCATGTGATATGTGAATCCAGAAAAAAAGCCAGAGTAGCAAGTCTGGTTGCTGACAATGTCAACTTGAAACAAAACACGATTAAAAGAGATAAAGGTCTCTATGTACTTATTAGGGGAAAGTTGCAAGAGGAAGATATAACCATTAGAAATATATGTGCACCCAGTAGAGGAGCACCCAACTATATAGGACAAACTTTAACAGACATGAAAAATCAAATGCGTACTTACATAATTGTACAGGGGAACCTTAACACCCCATTGAAACAAAGAGATAGATCAACTATGAAAAAAAATCAGCAAAGAAATAATAGAAATAAACCCAACTTGTCAAGAAATGGACTTAGTAGACCTTCATAGAGTGTTCCATGCAACAGAATTACAATACATATTCTTCTCAGCAGCACATGGGATCTTCTCCAAAAATAGAACAAGTGGTAGCATATACAACATGCTTAAGTAAATGCAAAAGGATCAAAATAATCACATGCATATTACCTGACCATAGTACAATGAGACTGGAAATTATTAACAAAAGAAACATCAAAAACTCTATAAACACATGGAAACTAAATAATAACCTCCTAAATAATCATTGTGTCACAATGAAATCAAAGAAGAGATTAAACAATATTTTATATCAAATGGAAATGCAGATACAATATATCAAATCCTATGGCATGCAATGAAAGCTGTCTTAAGAGGGAAATTTACAGTGGTAAATTGGCACATCAGAAAAACAGAAAGAGCCCAAATAAGCAATCTTATGTTGCATCTCAAGCTCCTAGAAAAAGAAAAGCAAGTCAACCCAAAAGCCAAAAGAAGGCAGGAAATTATAAAGATCACAGCAGAAATTAATGCAATGGAGATGAAAAAATAATACAGATAATTAATGAATTGAAGAGTTGGTTCTTTGAAAGAATAAATAACATTAACAAACCCTTAGCCAACTACATCAACAAAAAAAGGAAAGAAAAAATTCAAATTCATGCAACGAGGAATGAAAAGGGTGAAATCAACACAAACTTTATAGAAATTCAGAAGATCATTAATACCTATTTTGAAAATCTTTACTCTCACATGATGGAATATATAGAACAAATTGACTGATTTCTAGAAACATACAAATTTCCAAAGCTAAATCAAGTAAATACAAAAATTCTGAATAACTCAATATCAGTTAACAAAATTGAAAATGTATTGGAAAAAAAACCTGCCAAAAAAGAAAAGCCTAGATCCCGATGTATTCACAGCTGAATTCTACAAGAAATTTAGAAAAAATTTAAAGACAACTCTCAAATTCTTCAATGAAATTGAAAGGGAAGCAATTCTCCAAAACTCATTCATTTAAACAAGTATTACTCTGATATGGAAAGCAGAGAAAGACAAAGCAGAACTAAAAACTGCAGAAAACAGGCCAGTCTTGCTGGGGAACATAGATTCAAAAATCCTTAATAAAATACTAACAAAAAGAGTATAGCAAATCATCAAGAAATGTATATGTCATGAACAAGTGAGGTTCATCCCAGGAATGCAGTGATGGCTCAATATATGCAAATCCATAGATGTAATGTGCCATGTCAACAGAGCCAAAGACAAAAATCACACGATCTTCTCAACAGATGAAGAAAAAGCTTTTGACAAAATCCAACATTCATTCATGATAAAAAAAAAAAACACAGAAAATCATAACAGATGGTCTTTATCTCAACCTAATAAAAATCATCTATAACAAACCAACAGCCAACATCATCCTTAAAAGACAAAAATTGAAAGCCTTCACTTTAAAATCAGGAACAAGGCAAAGATGCCCACTAGCACCACTCTTGTTCAGTATAGCTCCAGAAACACTAGCCACAGTAATTACATAAGAGAGAAAAATAAAAGGAATAATGATTGGAAAGGAACAAGTGAAATTATCGTTATTTGCAGATAACATAATATTCTACATAGAAGAACCCAAAAATTCCACCAAGAGATGTGTTGATTTAATAACCAAATTCAGTAACATAGAATGATACAAAGTCAGTACTTAAAAATCAATAGCATTTCCATACACAAACAACAAACTTCCTTGGTAAGAAATTATGGAGAACACATCTTTTACAATAACACCCCTAAAAATGAAATACTTAGAAATCAATCGCACAAATGAAGTAAAAGATTTATACAGCAAAAACTATAATTCTTTGAAAAAAGAGTTCAAAGAGGATTTCAGAATATTGAAAGATATTCCTTGCTCCTGGATAGGAAGAATCAACATTATAAAAATGGCCAAACTCCCAAAATTGTTAAAGAGATCCAGTGCAATCTTGATTAAAATACCTCACAGATTACTATGCCTCACAGATCTAGGAAAAAATGTTACTCAAATTTATCTGGAACCAGAAGCGACCTAGAATAGCAAAACCAATCCTGGATAACAAATGAAAGGCAGGAGGCATCACAATCCCTGACTTGAAATTATACTCAAAAGCTATTGTGATAAAACCAGCATGATACTGGCAAAAGAAAACAGACCTGAGGATAAATGGAACAGATTAGAAGATGTGGACACAAGTACAAACACACTGAGCCACCTTATCTTTGACAAAGGGGCCAAACATGTTCATTGGAAAAAAAGTTCATTTTTTTTAATAAATGATGCTGAAAAAAATTTGTTTTTCACATGCTAAAGGCTAAAAATACACATATGCCTATCACTGTGCACAAAACTACAGTCAATGGATTAAAGATTTAAATATTGAAACAGAAACACTAAATCTTCTGGAGGAGAAAATAGGTAGAACTCTTATTAGAGACATACGTAGAGAGTTTATGAACAAAAACCAAGTGGCACAGAAGATATTTTAAACAATCATTGATTGGGATCTCATCTTTTTGAAGTTTCTCCATATCAAAAGAAATCACCAGCAGAGTAAACAGAAAACCCCCCAATAAGGAAAGAATTATAGCTGACTGCCCCTCAGGCAAAAGACCTTTATCTAGAACATTCAATGAATTTTTTTAAAAAATTAGGCCTTCAAAATTCAAAGACACAATCCAAAAATGGGTATCTGAGATGAATATGCACTTCACAAATGAATTAATACAAATAGCAAATAAATATATGAAAAAGTGTTCACCATCTTTGGTCATTCAAGAGATGTAAATTAAAATAACACTGAGGGCCAGCAAGATGGTTCAGCAGTCTAAAGTCCCTGCTTAGGAAAGCTTAGGCAATCATGGGGATCACAATTCAATCCCCAGCACCACATGCTGTGCCAGCTCCAGCCTCAGGACAGCTGAACTGGTAATAATAATAATAATAATAATAATAATAATAATAATAATAATAATAATAAACACTGAGACATCTTACACCAGAAAGAATGGCTATCATAAAGAAGTCAACCAATAACAAATGCTGCAGAGGCTGTGGGGAAAAGGAACCCTTCTCCACTGTTGGTAGAAGTGCATGCTGGTACAACCATTATGGAAATGAGTGTAAGGATTCCTCAAAAAGCTAGGACTGGAGGTCCCATTCAAGCCAGCTAGTCCTCTCCTAGGTATTTTTCTGAAAGAACTGATATCATAATACCACAGTAATATATGTGCAACTCAATTTGTCATAGATAAATCTTAGAAGCAACCCAAATTTCAATTAACTGAGGAATCAATAAAAGAAGATGTGGTAGTTTACACAATGGAGTATTACAGCTATCAAAGAAACATAAGGGCTTTGATAAGTAACCAGATGCAACTAAATACTGTATTAGTAAGTGAAATAAATCAAACGCACATGTGCAAACAGTGTACTATCTCACTAATTGGGAACTTGAAAGAGTAAATAAAATCAGAAAATTCCAATAGATACTGTGAAAAGGAAAGAATTTGTTCAATGGGAAGGAAAAACTGGGATGAAGAAAAGGATGAAAAAAGGGGAAATGATATATTTATGTATATTTGCAGCATAGTTTGGATAATTGTACTGCTAATTTCTGCTGGTCTAGTCAAAGAAGCAGTTAATGCTTAAATTTTTTCTTTTTCAATTCTTATTAATTTTCTTTTAATTTCACGTAACTTTCTCTTTGTTGTTGTTTTGATTTCTTGAAGAATTTTGCAGGTTTATATCTAGTACCCTAAACAACTAATTTAAAGATAACATCATACAGCACAGCAACCATTGTTAAATATTTAATAGAAGGAGAAGCATTTTCCTCGGCTGCAGAGAAGCCCTGTGTGTGAGTTCCCGGGAGCAGGTGCATGGACCAAATGCTCTCAGCGACCTCTTCTCCTTCCCTTTTCCTCTTGCAGCTCCCTCTCCTTGCAGAAGAGGCTGTTGTGTCCTGCTTTAGTTGCAGCCTCATCTCTGCTGCACAGGACATGATGGCTGTACGCCAGGGTGACTGCAACCCAGGGCTGAGCACTCATCTCGTATCTCTGTAGCTGTAGGATTTTCACCAGCCTTACTTACTCAGGTCTGGCTCTCCTCCACAATGCATCTATTATTTAAATAAGCAGGGTGTACACAAATAAACCTGTCTTGGTTCACCCAGATGTGCAGCGGCACAAGCCACTTCCAGCCAGCCAGACAGCAGAGTTGTGAGGAGAAAACTAGCCACATTCCATTCTTAATAACTTAATTTGAAAGGGAAATGTGGGCTTTTGTCCCAATAAACTAAGAGGCAAAGGAGGGCTGTGTTACTGATGTATCGCAAATGTGTTATTTTGTCTTAGCGGATGTGTGGAATTTGGGGCATGATGGCAACATTTCCCCCACCTCCCTTAATGAAGAAAATGTCTTTATGTGTCAAAAAGGGGAGAGCTTCCAAAACTGCCACCAGCATACAGTTCATATAGACAGCAATTTTTTACTGCATTGTTCACTTTCTGAATCTTGCTTTCCTCCACATCAGATTCAATAGCGAAAGGCTTCCATATGAATCATCATCTAAAGTTAAGCGTGTCTTCTAGAGTTTCTGCTTGCAAGGGAGTCAGAGGCAGTTGATCTCAGGTACAGGAAAGAAAGGACGAGAGAAGACCCAGAAGCCACCTCTTTCAATATAGGCACCAAAAGAAATGACACCCCCATCTCCAGGTTCTGCAAGACAGCAGGAGCCCAACTTACGTAGGTGTCTTCAAAACCACCTCCTGCCATAAAGATATGAGAAGTCTGTTTTTCCTCCGAGTAAAGTCAATTTTTAAAACTTGATGGTCAGCCTAGTTGCCAAATGAATCAGGATAAACCACTTATGACAAATGGTGCTGTCAAATTCTCCTCTTTGAGGACTAGTTATCATTTATCATGAAACTATGTATGCAGTGAAGTAGATTGCTTGGCTACATAAAAGGACTAAATTTTGCCTGTCTGTGCCATCTCCAGCCTAGAATATAAAGTGCATTCCAGCTTGCTCTTTGTTCAGTGACAGCAGTGTTTTCTAGCCAGTCATGGTAGGATAAGCCTATAATCCTAGTACTCTGGGAAGTTGAGGCAGGATGACTGCAAATTCAACCCCAAGGCTGGCTAACAGTGCCTGAACCAGACCTTGTTTCAAGGTAAAAATAGAAATTAAATTAATTGTAAAGGGCCTAGAGAGGTAGCACAGTGCAAAAGCCTGGATTTGATTCCCAGCACTTCATACACAAAAAGCCATATTTTCTTTTCCTGGGAAAGCATTTCCAGGCTAGGAGATCTTGTTCTTAGCTCTATCATCCAGCTGTGACCACTCTTCCTCTTGCCTCTCCCTCCTCCCAGAATCAGCCTCCACTTTGCACTTCCCATTCCGTAGACTAGAACATTCCTCAGCCCTCATGACGTGTGACCAGTTCTGTCTCACACATTCGGGTTTCTGCTTGATATTAACTCAGTAAAAAGGTCTTTCCCAACTACCTGGGATCACAAGGCGCCTCCTTGCATGACACTCCTCTCCTTAACCACCTTTATTTTTCTTCATAGATCTTATCATCCTGGAGATACCTTTACTCTCTATTTGTTCATGGCCTGTTTTCCCTGGCCATTCTCTTGAAAATAAAATCTCCTCCAGAGAAAGGTTGCTTCTTGTTTTGTTTACTTCTTGCATGCCCAGAGCCTAGAACATAGTGTGGCACAAAGTACTGATTCAATATCAGTTCAGTGAAGAAGTCATTGGGCCGGCCTAATAGCTCAGCGGACTAAAGTTCCTGGCAAAGGCACAAAGGCCAGGGTTCCATCCCTGGGCCTGATGTGCCAGCTCTGCCTCTGGGGTGCCCTAGATGGTGATCGAGACTGGGTGTGGTGGCTTGCGCCTGTAATCCCAGCTCTTAGGAGGCTGTAAACAGGCAAATCACTATGAGTCCGATCTAGTTGTGAGATCCTGAATGCCCTATAGACCCTTCCCTAAAATATAAATAAATAAATAAATGTCATTAATTGTACAAAGTAAAACAAGTTCACATAAGGAGTTATCAGAATAAGCCACCTAATTTGGTGGAAAGGAAAACTCTGTACAGTTAGAGCTACAGAAGAGTTAAGCGCAGAGAGAAATACCTGAGCAAACACCTAGCAGAGTTTAGTGAGTTTTGTTTTCAGAATAGTTCCAGAACTTGCCATTCACAGCAAAACATTGGCATCCTGGTCCAGCAATATCAGTACATATGGTGTCACCTTATTAACCAAGTGATCGAGGGTTGAAGGAAAAATTATCTTTAGTAATAGAAACAGGAAATTTAGAATAGACTAATTCTATTCCCAGGCTTCCTGGGAATGGAAACAAAATTAAAGTGATAAATTGTTTTCAATATAATTTTAGATTTATGTAATTCTTCTTATACTTTTTAAACAATAAAATATATTTAAAAAGAAAGGAATGATAATTTCACTAGAGCTGGGAGATAGCTCAGCAGTCTAAGTGTCTGCCTGGTAAGCACAAGGACTCAGTTTCAATCTCTGATACTGCATGCCACGCTGGCCTCAGAACCCCAGATCAGCCACTGAAACTGGGCATGGTGCTATAGGCCTGTAATCCCAGTACTGGGGAGGCTGAGACAGGAGGATCATTACAAGTCCAAGCTTTGTAGTGAGACCCTGTGCCAAATAGATAGATAGATACATACATACATACATACATACACACACAATTTCACCAAATAAAATGACAAAAATTCAACAATGGTTATTATATTGCATTTGTCTTCAAGATTGTTCTTAATATTACTGGATATAGACATGCAAAATTGGTCCAAAAAAAAATCTAAAGGTAAATGGATTTAACTAGAGACTATACTCAGAAGTGACATAGACCCACATGTGTGAACCACCGTATGGTCTCCCTAGTGTAAAAACCTGCAAGAGTAAATAACATCTAAAAGGTACAATAAATACTGTGACTGAGAAAGAAACTGTTGAAAAGGAAGGAACTAGTGGGATGAGGAAAAGGAAAAAAGAAAGAAAGAAGGAGTGGAAAAATGTATACATATACACACAGGATAGCTTGGGTAATTGTGCTGCTGATCTCTGCTGTTCTAGTAATTGTTTATACATTTAAAGAAAAAACAATTTGAGCACTTGATTTATACTATATACAAAAAGGAGTTCTATGTGAGTTTAAAAAATTACACATTGAATCATAAAACATGAATAAAAATGACTATTATAGATATGGAGGAATGAGGCTTAGAAACCATAGAAATAAATTTTAAGAAGAAATAGAAAGTTATGATATTAAAAATCCAAGGTTAAAAGCATTTGGCAAAAAAGGCTTTGCAGTAACTGTGACAGGTCTAGTGTAATATGTTGGCAGCTCAAACAAGCAGGCAAGAACTCTTAAAATTCCAAAAGACAAATGAGTTGAAGTCAGAAGCAGGCGCCCTGTGCAGAAGGCAGGCTCCGGAGCAGAGGAGCTCGCGGCGCAGGACTGCCTCCTCCCTGGGCTTCGCTCCTATGCGGGGGCCGCGGAGCCCCCTTTACCCTTAGGTCCTGATAGCCGCCAGTTGGGCTTTGCTTTTCTCTTTGGCTCTGCCCTTGCTTCTCGAAAAGGATTTATTAGTACTCTTTCCATTCTGACTCCCTCAAACCCTCAGTTTCCAATTCTGCTATTCCCTGCTTTATAGGAGAGTTTAAAACCCTACAAGAAACCTCTACTATCCCTTCCTTTAAATTTTTGCTCCTTCAGCTCTTCGCAGAAAAGCCTGTGTTCTCCATCGCGATGACCCTCTCTCTGTGACCCCCGAGCAGGAGAAGTCGAATCCACAGGGGCAATGACTCCTGTGCGGAGGAGGTTGGGGACACACAGGGCTCAGCGGAGGGGAGGAAGAGGGTGCAGGGAAGGGGCGAGGAGCCGCTGGGCAGCGCTTCGGGGTGACCTGCCACGGGGGGGTCCCAGAGGGGCGCTCACCCTCCAGGCTCTGCGCCCAGTGTTGGATAGGCTCAGCTCTCCAGGAACCCTGGGAAAGGCTGTATCTGGTGTAAAAACAGATAAAGGTTGCTTCACCATAGGGTCAGCAGCCATCCACAATAGTGTTGTGAGGCGCTAGCTATTTGTAGCTTACAAGCAACTCAGTCTAGTCTAAAATTTTAGATTTTACTCCAAAAGAATTCACAAAATATGTAACAATAGGGGACACTTCTCATCCACATGCGCACTCCACAGCATTCACAAGAACGCCTTTCAGAGCAAATTCGCAAAGTAATTTCATTGTCCTCTACCAGCGTCTTTCTTGAGCGTTGGGCTGTGAGTGCACTGTCGTGCGTTTGCCATGAGGCGATGAACGCTTCCTACAGCAACAGTGCTGCAGCTGCCCAGGCTTTCAGAGACCCGGGTTCATGCCTGGAACATGGGTCCTGCTTAGCAGGATTCACCCCGAAGAAAAGACGCTCAGGTAAGGAAGTCTAGGCCACAGATAACAGGCTGTCGTGGAAGAGCGACTTTGAAATTGCACAAAAGTACACTAGGACAGTTACTGTGAGGCTCGGCTGAAGTCAGGTAAAAATGCAGCAAAATGGCACATTTTAAAAATCATGCAATTATACCAGGAAGCTGCGACAAACAAAGCCTGATACAAGTGGTGGCGGGAGGTGCTGGCCAGATTTCCAAGTGACCTTAGCCCTTGAGGAGAACAAGCAAAGTCACGTCTCCAGGAGGAAAAGAGGCTGGCCGGGGTGTTTGGGTGCCCAGCAGAAGCTTCCCGCGGCCCTCCGCTTGCAGCTGGAGCCAGGCAGCCAGTGACCAGCTGGAGAGGAAGAGACTGAATGGAGACCCGCAACCTCAGAAACACAAAAGAGAGACAGGGATGCACTCACGGTTCCAGAGTGGCCACGCAAAAGCTTTGTGATGATGAGGATGATGGCGAAGACTTGATTGGTTGGAATAGTAGGTGGTAAGGCCAGAAGAAACCGTATATATATGGCTTATATATATACATATATATATATATATATATATATATATATATATATATATTTTAAATGTATTTAGTACAGGATCTACAGGGTCTCACTACAGATCAGACGCGTAGTGATCCTCCTGTTTTCAGCCTCCCAAGCGCTGGGATTACAGACAATTGCCACCACACCCAGTCCCAATCACGGTCTCAGCATGCCCCGTGGGTGGGGCTGGCACCGCACAGCCCGAGGTATGGAGCCTTGGTCCCTATACTTTAGTCCCCTGAGCTAGCTGGCTGTCCCATATATACGTATTACTACGAAATTCTACAGAAATCTTAGAATACACAACAGAGAAAGAACACTGAGGCAAATACTCCTTTTATCCATGTTATTTTGGGAGGAATAAAGTCCTCAGTTTGTAAGAGGTGTTCTGGGGTTCAGCTTTTGCTTTCGTCCTTGCTGGGGCCATGTTGGAAAATCATAGTGACAAGCTGGTTGGGGAACACCGACAGAGGCATGCCAGGCCGGCCAGGACACTTCCCGTTCCCAAATTCAGACTTCGCAGAAACAAGCGATAAGCCCAGCTGGGGAAAGAAAACAAAACGAGGCAGCTGCTTCAGAGAAAGCCTTCATTAATAAATGCAGAACAGTCTGGTGGAGGCAGAATCTGGAGACAGGAGAAGGAAAACTTCTGCAATCGTCCAAGGTTTATTGTGATTAATGCACTACAGCCGTCAAAACAAGCTTGTAAACCGTGTGATGAGAAGTCACCCTTAGCTCATTTGTAGCCTGAATATTTAAATCCAGCCTCCTACATGCCAAGGCGATCAATCCTGGCACAATATGACTCTGTTTCTGACAACACAGATAAAAACACCAAAATCATGTGTGTATCTAAAACAACAGACACTCTTATTTTTTTATCACTTTTTTTTATGTCTCTGAAGCAACATTCATGCAGAATAAAGATTTTTCTGTATGTGAACAACATAAATAAAATATACACTGGATATAAGTTAATGTCTTATGAAATCTACAGCAAGGAAAATGTCTATTTCTTTATCAGACAGGATCACTGTTGTAGAGATGAGTGGATTCTCTCAGGACTCTTTCAAATACGTTCAGGCTTTTTAATTTTAAGAAGCATTAATAATACAGTATTTTTTAGGCTTGATCCAAGAGATTTTTCAAAAATGTCCTGATCCCTTAGTAGACAGGAAACAGAGCAGAATTCTCTACTATTTAAGGAATCACATATAAATGAATTGGTGTCACAATAGAGTCAAATGTTTTCTTCAAAATGGTAAAAATGGCAAAAACAGTTGCAAGAAGTAAATCTCTGCAGCTCCTTTAGAAAGCTGACATCAGAGTCAAAGAAAAAGAAAGAACTGAAGCAGTTCAGCTTTGCCCATGTAAAAAGTGCATCTTGGGACAAGGGGATGTGGATTCACAGTAGAATTTACATCCCAAACAAAACTAACGCCTTGCTTTGCAATAGTGAGGAGGACCTCACACCAATGCCAGCACCCTGCCCTAGGTCTGCCCTCACTGGCTTGCAGTCCGTGGCCAAGTTCTTTGTTCATTCTATTCAATAAAGAGTGAAGTGGAGCAGTAGACATTCAACTCTAACATTTTATGACTTTACGATTCCCTGTAAGTGGAATCAATGTACAAGAAAATGAGCCAAACAAAAACCTAGTTTTGAAGGAAAATGGAATAACTACGAAAACTGCACAATTTGCATTGAAAAGATAAAACCTTTTGTACCACTCAAATCTCATAAATAAAATGTAACTTAGCCTACTTTGTGCAAAACACGTTTGCAGAATTAAAAAACAAAGATATAACCCAAAATCTAAGTACTTCATTCTAATATATATTAGATTATAATCCAATCATATCTTCAAAGTGATTTTGTTTGTAATGAGGTTTTTGATCTGGTGAAATAGAACAAAATTATCTTCAGTAAATTGTAACCAAGATTTTAAGAAAGAGTTTCTTAAATACAGAGTCAATAAAAGTGTTTTGAATGAGTTTGTGAAACCGTCCTTCAGACTATATTATATTCATAGCATTGATTTTTAACATGCACATTTTCCCTTTCTTTACATATTTCAAATTAAATTGTACTCCAAATGATGGCATCTTAAATACAATGAAACATGGTAGTCTTTTTTATATGAATGCATCATCTTTGCTTTTCAGGAAGAGGAAAATCATAAAATGGTGGCAGAAATTCCTGCTGGATGTTGATCATGATTTGGCCTAATTTCTATCTATTCCCTTTTAGCATGTTGTTATGGTTTATGTCTAGTTGTCCCCCCAAAGCCTCATGCAATCATGGGGCGGGGACTACTAGAATTTGAGACATGAGTCATGATCCACTAGGATTATGTGTTACAATTGGTTCCTCCCTGGAGCATGACCTGGGCCTGCCTAGGATATGATTGGCTCCTCCCTAGAGCAGGATCAGGGGCCCATCCTGGGGTATGA
>PVKN010029422.1:0-13004 GCA_004027915.1 Capromys pilorides
ACTCTCCACACTGATTTCCATAGCAGCAGTACTAACTGAAGAGACACTGTCAACAATCTTGGAAGACTCTTGTAAGGATGTGGTCTAATCATTTCTGCCTATTCTCATGGGCTTCACCTTACATTTTAACCTCTGAACTCTTTAGCCAATGACCAACCTTAAAATCCATTTGCTGAAGCTGCTCCACATGACCCATGGCTCCAGCAGCCTTCTCCAGAAAAACACAAGGGCACCCAGGGTTTCTTCCCCAGACTTCTTCCCCTGGCATAGCAGAGGCCTGGGGGAGAAATTGTGCTTAGCAGGAGCTGGTGGCCGCGTAAGTAGCCTTATCTCAGCTCATCATCTCTCTGTAAATGGGCCAAGGCTCCCAGCAACACAGTGCAAATGCTGGAAATGTCCTGGGCCTTAAAATAGCAAAGTGCTTTGAAGAAACCTATCTTCCTAATGGAAAAAAAAGAACACAGAAGACAAATAACTCATTTATATATAGCCCAGGCTACAGCATTGACGAAAGTCAACATAGCTGATTTACGATTCTCCAGTAACTAGCCATGTGCACTGTGCTCGAGGAGGCTGAAGATGACAGACAACACTGACAGGTGACCACAGGCCTCACACAGGTGTCTCAGGGTCTGTGCCATGAAGCAGCCCTCCAGTCACCATGTGGTGGTGGTCTCTAGCACTGTTGTCTAAGCCCGGGGTTTCTCCAGTAAGCAGAAGAACCATGTAGAAGCAGCAGGTAATGGGGTAGAAAAAAGTGCCCCCTGTTCTACTCTTCATGCTTACTACATTAGATTGGGTCCCAGTTCCAGCCATAGAGTGGACTTAGTACTTGGGATGTGCAGTCAGGCCCACTGATTCGCATCCTACCCTTCTTGGTTCAGAAGATTGACAGATGGTATTAATAGAAGGTATTAATAAATCTGTTCATCTTCAAAGTGAAGAGATTTGAGCTCCTGAGCTACCTTGCCCTTGCACCTGGGCCCTGGCAGCAGAGGTCACAGTGATGGAGCTGTCCCCTCCCGCTGCCTGTGGCACCTGCCCTCCTAGGACTGACTATGACATCAAGTGAGTACCCAGGTGACACGTAATTTCTGTGTGGCTTTCCTGGGAGAAAGCTCCTGAATCCACTCTGATCAGAACCAGCCACTGGCAGGGTGGCTCCTCTGGGCTGAGTGTCCATGACAGCTGCCGGTGACACACTTTATGCTGGGACTCGGGGGTGTTCGGTCTAAGGTGTGGGATGGGCACGACAGGCTGATGTGCTGTCTGTTCTGTTTCTCTGATGATGTTCTAAACGGTCAACAATCACCCTGAGCTGGGGGACAGGCTGTTCAAACAAAGGAGCTCTGAGACTGGCCTGCGTGGGAAAACTGTCAATTATCCCATTGAACAACCTACCTGCATTTCTAGTGGCAGGGTCTTCATTTCCATTAGGCCAATTTGGCACAGTGCTGCCTGTTCTAATCCTTTTACCATCTTCCCTGAAAGAGAGACATCAGTGCAAGTGAAGGAGAAGAGAAAAGAGAGGCAGAAAGGGAGGAGAGGGGACAAAAAGAAACACAGCCGAAGGAAGAGGATTGTACTGGAAGGGGCAATGTTTAAACTCTGACTTTACAATTTACTGAGTGTGACTTTAATATTAAAGTGAAACCCAGTCGCTGCTGTAGGAGGAGAGAGACTCTAGTCTGAAGGAACTTGTCTTAAAAACCTTGAATCTCTTATTTTGAGAACAAGGTGTGGGTTCTATGTGATTTTTCCATGCAGCACCAAGTGGGGCTAATGAAGGAGGTGGCTCAGCTTGCAGAGAGTCCAAGCCAGGAGTTGACCTTGAGGTCACCCATGGGGCATTACCTCTGGAGGGGTCCTTGGGACAGGCCACGCTACACAGCAGGCACCCTGACCCTCTCACGCATGAGCTTACTCTTGTAGCCTACCAACATGTTTGGAAACACACTGCACCGGCTTTCTATTGCTGCAGATCACATCACATCACAGCATTATGATCCATTTTCAAAGGTTACAAGTCTGGGTACAGTTGGTCTGGTGTGTTGTCAAACTCTCAAAAGCTTCCAGGATCTTATTTTAGTGCATTTTCCATTGCTGTGACTGAATACCACAGACTGAGTAATTTATAAAAGACAAAGGGATATGTGTACATGCGTGTGTGTGTGTGTGTGTGTGTGTGTGTGTGTGTGTGTGTTTCTTCTACTTTGGAAAGCTGGATAGTTCATGATCAGGCAACCAGATTGAGTGCTGTCTTTCTTGCCTGTGGGGATTCCACAGAGTAGCATCATGTAGCATGACTGAATATCACAGCTGAGGTCTCTTTTCTTATTAAGCCACAAGCCTATAGGACTAGAGTCCCACCCTATGGACTCATTTAATCTTAATCAGTTCATTATCATAGTCAGATTAAGTTTCTACCCTCTTGATACTTCATCATGGGGATTATATGTCACATAGGTTTTGATGGGGACTTCAAACATTTGCATAAGTGCTCAGGCAGGCTGTGCTCTCATACGAAGTTTCCACTGGAGAAGAATATGTCTCCAGGTCCAGTCAGGTTGTTGGAGGAATTCATTTCCTTAAGGCTATGCAGTCTTATATGACCCTTGTTGAGGGTTGGAAGGTGGGGACCACTGAAGTTCTTTGCTGTGTGGGCTTCACCTGCCTGCTTACTTCAGGCTTCCTAAGAGGTGTTTCTGCTTTAGCATCCACCATGGAGTCTTCCACAGTGAACTGTGATGGTTTAGAAGGAGGCCATGGGGTCACATCCATATATACAAGAAGAGGTGTACACATCAGCATAAACACTGACAGATGGGGTCACTGGGTCACACGTGGTCACTGTAGCCTCCCAGGGATTCTCTCCCAAGCCTGCTGAATCTGACCGATCATCCCAACTTGCATGGGACTGTCCCAACATTAGCTACAAAAAGACACTTTCGAGTTCCAGGAAACTTCTCCATTCCAGGAAAATCAGGACAGGAGGCTGCTGTAAGCAGATCCTAGACCTTATTTCTCTTGGCCCAGTATTAGGGATAAAAGTGAACCTGAAAAGGTTTCACCCAGAGGCTGCCGAACTGCTTTCTGAGGAACCCTTTGTAGACAGCTGGGTTGAAGGAGGTGGTGGGGTGAGGCAGACTCGTTGGGTTTTTCTGCTCCCACCCACCACTTCTCCACCAAGCAAATCAGCTCCTTGTCTGTGCATCTGTGTTAGTTTCTGCATAATTTATCACATGAGGTGCAGTTTCCTTGGTCAAAAGTTAATGTTTTGACAATCTGACTTCACACATGAAATGCCAAGATCTATAAAGATGTTAGAGAATCCAGCACCACTGTCTTAGTTACTCTTCTTTCATTGCTGGGACAAATATCCAACACCCAAGATGAAGGAAGGAAAGGTTTATTCAGTTCACAGTTACTGGAGGTTTCAGTCCATACTTGGCTGGCTCCAAGGCTGAGTGGCACAGGGCAGAGAGCAGCAGTTCATGGAAGTAGAACAGTAACAATGGCAACACAGAGAGTCTGTCTCTGTCTCTCTTATATTAAATCTAGTTGGTTTTTTTTTTTTTTTACTTTTAGTAAGAAATAACAATATGAGATGTTCAAAACACGTTAGTAGTACATTCCCAATAACTGATACAATGCATATTGTTGTCCTCCTAGCAGTTATACAGAGCACATGATGTAGACATGATAATTTTTCTAATCATTGTTGGTTCAAAAAATTTCTTCTCATTAAACTAAAAGAAAAGAGTTGTATACATAGTCCAGTATTCCGTAATCACAATGGATTATTGGCAGAACTGGCAATGTCAGAAACTGTTGATTTAAGCCTTTTACAACTCAGCATACAAATCTAGCTTTACATTTTAGGCCTGGTGGTTAAACTTTTCTGCTGGGTGGCTAAGGGCAAGTTAAAGCAAGACCTGCATAACAAAACATGGAACTTTTGTATCTCCCAAGGTCAGTCAAATTCCCTCAGGATTTACTTTGAAACCATGTATAGTGAAGACTTATATTACATTTAGGCTCTCTGTCTCAGGCTCTTCACCCCAAGCCATGTCCATAATACCAGCAGTACTCAGACCCATAATCCTAGCGCATCATGAGTTAGTCTCAAGCTCTAGAAGTCCCCGCCCCGTGATTGCATGAGGCTTTGGGAAGAAAACTAGGCACAAACCATAACAACCATGTAGAAGAACTAAGCACTTCTTGGCCAACTGTTGCATGCACAGTTCTGACCTGTTGCTGGAGGGTTTGTTGTTATTGTTGTTTATTTGATTCCAGTTTTTCTTTTTTTAGAGAAAATACTAAATACTGTCTCTGTGAGTTTTCAATCATTTTGGAGAAGATTAAGTAAAGTCCAGGTCGTACTCAGCCTGATAACTATCTAAGGTAAGTTACTAAAAGCTCAGAAATGGTGATTTCAGCTACCCAGAAGTGGGTGATTTATGTGAGAACTACATCTTATTCTAAAACAACATGAGGACAAATGTGAATCTCCAAGGATGAATAATCAGCTCGTGTCGAAGACAGGGCCTTTCCTGGCTTTTCAGCCGAGAACACAAAACAGTTTTTAACCTATGTGAGGCAAAGTCCATAAGCACAAGGAGGAGGTGAGTTTATATAACTGGAGAAAAGTACAGGGCAAGGTTAATGCCACAAGCAGAGTGGCCTAATCAGCACACCTCCGCCTGCTGGAGCCAGCCGCGTCCTATAAGCTGTTCAAACCAAGTAACAACTTCATGCCTAACGGCAAGAAAAAAGTGCAGGGTAATAACTTACTTCTCCATCTGGCCAACCAGGCAGGTTTCTGTCATTTGACACCATCCAGCTTAGCTGAGCTGATAAATAGTTCTCACATCTTGGAATGCTAATGGTGAAGTAGTTTGACTTGCTTGAGCACCATTTCCTCATTAACTTGAACTGAGCCTGGGGGCTTGGAAATAAGATTGGAGGACACAGTGTCTCCACAGGTAGGAGGCTGTTTGTCCAAGGTTACTCAGTAGAAGACTGTTGCCCTAGCACCTTACTGAAGCCCTAGACACTTGTATGCTGGTCCTAAGAACAGCCACCCTTGTCGGCATATCTCTGGGAACTTAACTATTAGAATATAGTCAAGTACTTAAGACTTCAGGCCGTCAAGTTCATTGATGGAATACTTTGCTGGTTCTTACAGTGTTTTGGAGGATGATGAAATGTCCCTAAGGGCCTATTCTCCATGAGACGTCATTAAAATATGCAGAGGGTATAAGCTTACATAAATAAAGGCAAAGAAAGGGAGAAACAGAGTCAGGCAAGAATTTTTGGCAATAGTTTGGAAGAGAAATATAGGAGTGTAAACTAAGAAACAGAATATAGGAAGTCACCAACAAGGGGATGACCTGTGAAGGGGACAATCCACCTGTAAGGTGTCCTGAGAAGTTTAAATACAGAGATCACCTTGTACTTTACTTTCAAGAACAGTACTTCAGAAACAAAAGAGAAATTAAAATAAATTTTCAGAAAAAAACAGGGACACTATTGCCTCTAAAAAATGAGAAAAAATATATACCTATACAGAATAAGAAAAGGATCTTGAGATTTAAAATTATGATGGTTAAAATAAAAGCCTATATTGAATGCATAATAGAAAATCTTTTTTAGTGGAAGAAGTATAAGGAAATATAAGCAATATTGAATTAATATTCAAGAGGCTCATCCTCTGGTGAGTAGGAGACATTGAAGTAGAGAATAGTGAGATATAAGAAAGAAGTTATCAATAATTAAAAGAACATTCTAGATGCTGCTACAAATGGAAAAAGACACTAAGTGGTGTACATAAAAATAATAACTAGACATAGCATGTGAAATTTTACAATACTAAGAATAAAAAAGTTCTTTAAACTTCGCAGGGAAAAAGAGAAATAAGATTCTTTTCTTTTTTTTAAAAAAAAAAAAGATCTATTTATTTGGTACAGGGTTTCACTACACAGCTCGGACTCACAGTGATCCTCCTGTCTCAGCCTCCCCAGCTCTGGGATTATGAGTGTTTGCCACCATGCCCAGTTTTAATGAGCAGCACAATGTGGGACTGGCATGGCATGTGGTACCAGGGATTGAACCTGGGTGCTGCCAGGTTGGCACTTAGACTACTGAGTTATCTCCTGGCCCAGAAATAAGATTCACATTGGCATAGTGCTTCCAGCTGGATGTTCAAAGATAAGGTTATGAGGGGCTATCTTAAGCCCAGATTTTTATACCCAGCCAAGCTTTCAGCTTAAATGTTAGTAATGGAGCTAGTTTAGGCATGCAAGGGTTCTAAAATATTTCACTGCACTCTTTTGTAAGATAAAAAAATACAAAAATATACACTGGTAAACCAGAATAGTTACACCAAAGTAAAGAAAATGTGGGATTCAAGAAAAAAAGTGGAAGATGCTTGAAGCCAAGCTGCACACCAGCTGAGAAAGCAGTTGTTCTTCAGTGGAGAAAAAGGCAGAAACTGAGAATGTTTCTATAAATAAAGGAAATTGATAGACTAGCGATGATGACTGAGAACTTGAAAATTCATCGAGGAAATGATGACCATAGAATGTGGAAGGGCTAATTTGTCCAAATTGCCTCTAGGAACATTTTCTTTGGAATGTTCACATGAGAGCCACCAAGAAGGAAATCAAAACCTCACACAGTCGGGCACATCTGCCATAACATCATCCACGCGTCCTTGCACTAGTGCATGCTTTATAACATTGTATAGTAATAATAATAATAATAATAATAATAATAATAATAATAATAGGGCTTACAGGAAGAACTGAGTTCAGTAGGTGGCTTAAAACCTGTGGGAGCCCTCGGGAGGCAGAGGCAAGAGGACTGCTATGAGTTTAAGGCCAGCCTGGGCTCCGTAGTGAGTCCAAGGCCATCCTGGATGGGCTATAAAAGTCAGCTCAAGGCCAGCCTGAACTGCATAGTGAGACCCTGTCTCAAAATGACAAACAAAACAAAAACTTGTATCATTTCTAATTATTTTTTAACTTTTTTATTCTCTTTAAAAATGTTTTTGAAACAATGCAAAAATCCTGTGAGACTTGGTGACTAAAACCTTAACAAAAATAATTACTAACTTAAGAAAATTACTGAAAAAGCTCATTCTTTGCTAGACTTTGCTGCTATAATGACAGTTTTTCTTTACATCCTGGGGTTCTGCTTCTTTTTTAGATGTGTTGGTCTTTTACGATATTTTTTTTTATCTAGTAGGGCATCTATTATTTATACTTAATAGAGCATCGAGATATAAATATTTACATTTGTATAATTTATATAAAGCCTTATTAGTAAATATATAGAGATTTGTATTTGTATTTATAAGTAAATACAGTAGCAATTTTATACTTTAAAAAATTGACAAATAATAATTGTGTACTTCTATGAAATACACATACGTGTATATTTATGTATGTCATGGAATGATTAATTCAAACTAACGGACATACGTATCACCTCACATATTTCTTTTTTTGTGCATGGTGCGAACATTCTTTTTTAAACTTTACGTATTTAAGATCAGCTCACCCTGCCCTGGGATTGGGGCTGGCACAGCATGTAGTGCCAGGGATTGAACCACAGTCCCTGCAGCTGCCTAAGCTTGTGTAAGCAGGCGCTTTAGACTGCTGAGGTATCTCGCAGGCCCTAGTGAGAATATTTTAAAACATATAGTATTTAATTTTTTTGTAATTTTTTTCTGAGATGAATATTCAATTCTCAGATGAAAAAATACAAATGGCAAATAACTATTTTAAAAAATGCTCAACATCACTGAACATTTGAGAAATGCAAATTCAAGTACTGGTTCCAGCCAGGCATGGTGGTGCACGCCTGGAATCCCAGCACTTGGGAGGCTGAGGCAGGAGAATTCATGTGAGTTCGAGACCAGCCTGGGCTACAAAAGTAAGCTCAAGGCCAGCCTGAACTGCATAGTGAGACCCTGTCTCAAAAAGACAAAATAAAATGAAATAAAACAAAGTAAAATAAAATAAAATTACACTGGCTCCATCTTATGCCAGAAAGTATGGCTATCATCAAGAAGTCAACCAATAACAAATGCTAGAGAGGCTGTGGGGAGAAAGGAACTCTTCTTCACTGTTGGTAGAAGTGCAGACTGGTACGACCACTATGGAAACCAGTATGGAGGTGTCTCAAAAATCTAGGATTGGAGGCTCTATTCAACTCAGCTTTTCCCCACTTCAGTAGTTTTCCAAAAGAACTGAAAACATCATGCCATAGTGATACATGTGCACCCTTGTTTGTAGTAACACAATTAGTCATAGCTAAATCTTGGAAACAACCAAACGACCATCAACTAAAGAATGGATAAAAAATAATGTGGTATTTTTACATCACGGAGCATTACTCTGCTATAAAAAAGGCAAATTCACGCTTTTATAGGTAAATGGATGCAAAGGGAGACCATGCTCATAAGTGAAATAAATCAGACCTGCATAAGCAAACGTCATATTATCTTGTTAGTATGAGAACTTGGAAGAGTAAAAAAAAATCTGAGAGGTACAATAGACGATGTGACAGGGAAAGAATCTGTTCAGAAGAAAGGAATAACTGGCATGAGGTAAAGAATAAGAGAAGGAAAGGGACAATCGTGCACATGTGCAGGATATTTTGGATAACTGTAGTACTGATTTCTGCTTGTTTATTGAAAGGAGCAGTTAATGCTTTTTTTCTTCTCTTTTTTTAATGTCATAACTTTTTAAAGCCAGTTTTTCATGGTTATATCTGGTAATCTAAGCAACTAATTCAAAGATAACATTATGCAATATAACTACCATTATCAAATTGCTATTATTTTGTTTAATGAAATTATGTATAGTTTCTAATGGTCTGGTTTTCACTATTTTTATCATCTTTAAAAATGAAATCTTTAATACATTAGCGCTATTTCCGTATGGGTCAATGTCTTTGCAGTGGCTCCTACATGGGCATGTGCAGCTCTCTTCCACGCCTTTGTAGAGAAGCTGCTAAACCAACTACTTGAGTAAATGAAAAGCACTGCTTTAAAATTGTTTGTGTTCTCGGGATCTTTGTGTAATGCCCAGAGTTCCTGGTTTGTTTTAAGAAAATGTGTACATGACTACCTCAAACAACCAAGTGCTGGAAAAACAAGTTTCCTGTGAAGCAAAGCAACTTCCATGCAGATACCATGCCTTAGTCAGTGTGGAATGCACAGCAGAGAACTCTCCTGGGGCTGCAGAGAAGAAAGCCAATGCGATGCTCGTAGTATGAATACGCTATCCTGGATTCCAAATAGAATCAAACTCAGGCCAAGAGGCATGGCCCCTTCTCTCTCTTCAATGCTAATGCCTTCATCTTAAGATCACAGTGCCTGAAGATGGTATCTACTAAAGTTGGGATTTTAAACATTCCCCAAAGCCCCAAGACCTTCAACCCATCCTGTGGTGCTACAGAGAAGTGGTGGAGCTGCTATGAGACCAGGGCCTTGTGGAAGGAAGTTAAGTCTTTGAGGTTACATGATTGAAGGGGTACTGGGACCCCAGACACTATTCTTCTTCTCTGCTCTTCCTGAGAGCTGGTTTTGTCTCACCACACACCCACTCCATGACATTCTGCCTCAGCACAGGCCCAGGTGCAGTGGTTCTATGGATGGAAGTTCCCTAGCTGTGAGTGAAAACAGACCTTCATTCATGTCAAGTTGACAATTCCTGGTACTTTGTCACATACATGGACAGCTGACTAACCTGGTGTCTCTAGGGGACAGGATAGGGAGTAGAGCTTGAGCACACCTCAGTGAAATGCTGAGACAACTGAGCAGAGCACAGTGCTCATCGAGAGTGATGATGGCAAGCGTGTTCCTGTCCCTCTCCTACAGTTTCATCAGCACTAAAAGATCCCGAATCTGGTGTGCTTTAAAATCCATCGACAGATGGCTTTGCTTGTCATTCAAGGTTAAGATTAACTGCCCTGGGTAACATAGGATGAGAGAGATGTGCTGAGTGATTTAATTGATTTGGACTCTTCTTTTTCTGTTTTTGAAAAACAAAATTCACAGGACTTGTGTCCCATGAAACATCTTTGAAGAAATGCAGACCTTTTCCAAATGTGTTCCATTCCTTGGGCAAAGAAACAGGAAGTACATGTTAACTGGAGGAAACTATGATAATCAAGGCCTTTGATTTGATGGCCAAGACCTCCAGCTTCTTATCACTAAGGTAAGAACTCACAATTCTTTTGCAGAAGGCCTGGTAGCTCTCATTTTCTGCCATGCCTGGAATAGCTGGTCTTGTTAACAATACCCATAGGATTGGGCAGGGCAGCCTTGGGTAGGGCTGCCAGGCCTACATGGGGCTCTGTCCAGGAGGCAAGTTCTGGGGGTGGTGGGGTACAGTTCTGTAGAGAGAAGCCCACAAGCTCCTGGAAGCTTCAGGAGCCTCATGTACAGAAGACGCCAGGATGGCCAGTCAGCAGAGAAAAGAGGATCCGCAATTCTGGTAAAGATCTGGGCCTAGCCAAGGGCTGGGAAATTTCCAAGCAAAATTGATGTGAACAACATCTATTTCCCGGAAGCCTAGCAGCTTGAAGGGGCACCAAGATGCCCCACTTCATTCTATGGTGGCCAAAGAGAGCTTGAGGAAGGAATGTCTCAGATGTCTTTTGCAAATTCCTTTAGCCTGTAACAAGACCTTCCAGTAAGCAAGCCCCATGGGTAAGTGAATAACACTAATATGCTTGCTATACAAAGAGATCTTTAAAATAGGCCCTTCATCACACCTGGGAAATGTTGCGACCCCCCAGTCTTTCTCACTGGAAGCTCTGATGGCATGCGACACTGAAGCCCTATTTCCTATCTGGCCTTTTCGCGTTGTTCCCTGGCTTCCTGAGGTATAAAATGGGAGTAAGGAAGGGCATGGATTGTTGACTACTGGCCTGGCTTCAGTGTGTTCTCCAAAAGTTCGTGCTCTGGAAACTTCTATAAATTCGGATGCTGACAGCATTTGGGGGTGGGGCTTTGGAGAAGTACTGAGGCTAGGATGAGGTTATTAGGTAGTTAGGGTGAAGCTAGGCTCAAAAATCCTGTTGTAACCACACAAAACAGATGGAAGGCTCTGTCTAGTATCCTCACTGACTCTGACACCCCAGTTTCTCTGCTCTCCAAAGATGAGGCAATGCTCTGAACACCCAGAGTCGCTATCAAGTGAGATGGTGAAAAGCTGGGCCTGGAAAGGATAGAGACAGACACTGACCTTTTGTCCAGACAGGTTCCTCTGTCTTGCTGGGGAAGCGAAGCAAAACTGTTCATCAGTGTGGAAGCTCCACAAAGCATAGGGACAAATACACAGTTCTTAGCAAATACTCAATTTACCCAGAAGTGCTCAGCTCCCTGTGGGGAACAGGCTCTCCACAGATCCAGACAAGCAGCCCAGGGCCCTGTGATGTTGGCTGAGGGACTTCAAGGTGTCTCTCCCTGCAGGCCACCGGGAGGCTGGGCTGCCCCATCCAAACACAAACACGCTGGCTGGCGGAGGCGTCCCTGCCTCCACAGACGCGAGCACAAAGGCAAGTTTTCAGCTAATAAGATCCTCTGGTGCTTGTAGCACTAAACAGGTAAGGTCATTAGAACTCATCTTTAAATACATTTCCCCTGCATTCTGACAGAGTGAAAACTAGGCTGAAGGAACTGATTTTTTTTCTTTCCATTTAAGTTAGTTCAGTGGGAGGCAGACATTCTGTGTTTTCTTGCTGTGTGTATAGAAGGGATGGAGGCGGCCTGGGGGAAGGAGAGTTTTGAGATGGTGCTATGGGTCCCTTAGCTAAAGAAGAAAAATGTTGGGCTTGAAATGGTTTCCTCTGGGGGCTGTTTGTGAAATTAAAACGCCTCTCTGGTTTGCAGTTCTGAAGCCCACCACTGTGACTTATGAAAAAAGCACTTTCAATTTAGAGGGGCAAAGTCTATAGCTCCTGGAGTCCCCACTCAGTGGAGCAAAGAGCTGCTGGAGGACGCGACTGCTGAGGGAAAGGGTTTCAAACACTGCCATTGATCTCAGCAGCATTGGTGGGGAGTGTTGGATCCTCCAGGGGAAGAGCATTGTTTGCGGGGTGTCCCAGTGAGGCTCCGGATGGAAGAGGAAAGACGAAGGGGGCCAGTCCCAGGACAGGGAAGGACCCCACATGCTCTCTAATGAACTGTGATCTCGCAAATCAAAAGTCCCAGCCTCAGCCTCTGCGCCCTCCTGCACGTAGCCAGTTCGATTCTCCTGGGAAGCTCCTTCTTGAAGGACGCGCAAGCCACATCTCTGTGTACACCAGCCGCAGGAGCCAGGCATGCAGATGGATGCTTAATCTTCCTCCCCTCCTGCACACAAGACCCTGAGCCCACTGGGCTTCTTGGTCTGTGGAACCCACCGCAGGACTTCACTCAGGCTTCAGGGTTTCAAGTATTTGCCCAGTGAGTTATCGAATTCATTCAGCACATGGTTAATGGACCTACTATGCGCCAGCAGCGCACTTGACCTCAGGTGACCCGACTGACACAGAGCTCTCCCGACCAGTGCAGGGAGGTGGATAATGAATAAGTGAGCATGTTCTCCTAGGTTGTCAGGCGATGGGTGCCATAGGGATGGAGACGCAGAGCTGGGAGGGAGACGCAGAACCCCAAGCAAGGCTCAATCGGCTCACTGCACTTCTTTAAGAAGGAGACACCTGGAAGTGAAGCCCACAGTGGCTCAGGGGTGTAAGAAGGCAAAGCAGATGCCTCCCGCAAAGAGAGCTGCTGGGTGTAATGAACTCGAGGCAGGGAGCCTCTGGGGAGTCCAGGGGACACTAAGGAGGCAGGGTGACCACACTAGATTGCATTTGGATGCCTAAGGGAGAGTCCTGGATACAGCCAGAAAGGTCTGAAGATTGCCAACTCTGATTCTGAGAAAAATGGGAGCCACTGGAGAATTTGAAACTGAAGACTACTGGGATCTCACTTTTACAAAAGATTG
>PVKN010029423.1:0-12946 GCA_004027915.1 Capromys pilorides
GACTGAAAATAGGTAGAAATCTTGAAGATACAGAGGTATGCAGAGAGTTCATCAACAAAAACCAAACTACATGGGAAATATTTCAAAGAATTAGCAACAGGGATTTCATCTTATTGAGAAGATTTTGCACATCAAAAGAGCTCATCAACAGATTGAAAAGAAAATCCATGAATTGGGAAAAAATTTAGCCAATTGCCCTCAGACAAAAATTTTTTATCTATAACATAAAGAATGGGGGAAAAAACCCAACCCCTCCAAATTGAAAAACCTAATCCAAAAATGGACATCTGAGATGAATACACATTGCTCAGTGAAGGAATACAAAAGCAAATAAACATATGAAAAATCTTAAGTATCATTTGTCATTAGAGAAAAGCAAATTAAAACAAAAGTGAGATTTCATCTCACCTAGAAAAAATGGCTATCATCAAGATATCAATCACGGGAAATGCTGGCAGAGGGCTATGGAGAAAAAGGAACTCTTTTCTGCTATTGGTGAGGGTGTCGAATGGTGCAACTATTATCGAAATCAGTGTGGAGATTCCTCAAAAAACTAGGATTAGAGGTGCCATTTGATTCATTTATTCTACTTCTGGATATTTTTCCAGAATTGAAAACATCATGCCATAGAGATCTATGTGCAACCATCTAGCAGCACGATTTTTAATAGCTAGATTGTAGAAAAAATCCAAATGCCCATCAACTAAAGAATGGATTTTAAAAAATCTGTATTTTTATAAAATGGAGTACTACTTATCTATAAAGAAAAATAAGAGACTTTTATAGATAAATAGATATAACCAGAAACCATATCCATAAGTGAAATAAATCAGACTCACATGTGTAAACATCACATCATCTATCCAGTGTGAAAAAGTGAGAGTAAATGAAATCCATAGCATATAATAGATATTGTGAAAGGGAAAGAAACTGTTCAAAAGGAAAGAGGAACTGGAATGGGGAAATGAAGAAAAGAAGGAAGGGAAAATTGAAGATAGCTAAGATAATTGTACTACTAATTTCTCTCTCTCTCTCTCTCTCTCTCTCTCTCTGTCTTTCTCTGTCTCTCTCTCTCTCTCTCTCTCTCTCTCTCTCTCTGTCTTTGTATTTGTTACAGGGTCTCACTACACAGTTTGGACCAGTAGTGATCCTCCTGTTTCAGCCTCCCCAGTACTAGGATTACAGGCATGCACCATCATGCCTGGATTTGGTCACTGGTTCAGTGTGCCTAGGGGCAGGGCTGGTGCAGCCTGTGGAGCTGGGGATCGAACTCTGGTCCCTGGCACTTGCCTAAGCAGGCACTTAACCTGCTGAGCTATCTTGCTGGCCTGTATTACTAATATCTATTGTTCATTGAAAGGAAAGGAACAGTTAGTGCTTATATTATTTGATCAATTTTACATGCCTATATCTTATAATCTGAGCAACTACTTTAAAGATAACAGTGTGCAATATAATAAGCATTGTTAATTTTCTATCATCTTGTTTTAAAATTCTGTATCTTTTTTATTGCTTTTTTTCTCTCTTTAGAATAAAAAAGATAAAAAACTCTAAAATGCCCCCTCAAAGTCTCACACAATCAGAGGTGGGGTTGTGAGAAGGTGAAGGGATCATGAGAATCCCCAGCTGAGCTCAGAGCTGAGCGTGCTGTCAGCACTGGGGCTGGCTGGAGGAAGTGTGTCACTGGGGCCATGATCTGGAGGGCCCCTGATCTGGAGGGTCCCTCACTGTCTCTGCTTCTGGCCACCATGGGCTGGATAGTTTTACCCTGCTGTGTTTCTGTTTTGGAGCCAAGGAATCATGGACTGAAATCTCTACGACTGTGAGTCAAAATGAACCTCTCTTCCTTTAAATTGGACATCAGATACTTCATCCTGGTGATGAGAAGGTGATTCGTTTAGCTGTGGACACTTAGGTACTAATAATTTTAAGTCTGTGGGACTTTTAAACACTGCAGTTTCGGGAATGATGCATATGGACAGTGTATCTCAACTGATGGACCAACTTGGCAGAATTTACTGAGGCAGTGGGGGCAGAAGGTCCAGAGTGAAGAGAGCCCGAGGTAGTGGGTAAGGAAGGCGTATGCTGGGGTGCTGGGTGGAGGGGCTGGATCCACCTCAGGACAGTGTCCATGCTGCTCATCTCCCTGCTTCCAGCTCCTATAAACAGTGCAGCGTTCACAGCTAAACATCTGGCCAACAGCAGGGTGCTTTCGGTTAATGGTAGTTCATTGGACTCACTATTTGCAGCTGTTTCTTCTTGATATAATAATTATTGTTTCAAATGGGAAATTATTATGCAGGATCAGAATCCAATGAAAAAGTAGTGTCTTAGCAGTTCAATTTAGAATTGTATAAATAGGTTTGGGGAAAGGAAGATACAACATTAAAAAATGAAATCAATGGGAATGGTAGACAGGCCTTTTTCCAAGGAGCAGAAAGAAGAAATGCCAGGCAGATGTGACTAGGGTCTGAAAACTGTGATATTTTCCTTTCCTCCCCTCCCCTTTTTTTGTATTTAGTGTAAGGTCTACAGAATCTACAGGATCTCACTACGTAGATCGGACTCATACTGATTCTCCCGTTTTCCAGCCTCCCAAACTGCTGGGATTACAGGTGCACGCCATACCACACCCAGTCTCAATAGCTGTCTCTGCACACCGGGTTGACCCGGTCGGCGTGCCATGCCAGCGACTGAACCCCGGCCTCTACGCTCTGCCTAAGTGGGTGCTTCAGTCCGTTGAGGACTGTGGTATCTTCTAAACCTATTTCTCTGAAGACACATACACTCTTAAGACATGTCGGACGACCCATTTCACTCAGACTAAACGCAGTAGCTGCTGCTGGGCGTTCGAAAAGAGGTAGGGTCCGCTATGGGTATGGTTTTTTAGTAGCCTTAGATCAACTCTTCAACTGGGATTTTCCTGCAGTGATTATTAGTTAAAGAAAGAGACAAGAGTGAGTGAGCGAGGACCCAGTTTCTTCTGCAGTAGAGGACTGAGGTAATTTGGGCTCCTGCGTGAGAAAGAAGCCTAGGGACCCGAGAAGACAGTGGCCGTGTTAGCAAAACTGAGCGCAGGAGCAAAAGGTGGGTGCCAGCTGTGCTCAACACTCTCACCCCCAAGGTTTGGCCTGGCAAAGATGCCAACTGGCTGCACGTGGTAACTCTTCCTCTCCAGGTGCGGGAGGTATTGGAAGGCACAGGGAGTGAAAACCTTACAGTCAGAAAAATTCAGAGGCGGCCCAGTGACTCTCTTTCCAGGCCCTGCAAGGGCTCCACAGGCACAACTCACCCTATGTTGCCCTGCTAGCCATCTTTACCTTGTGCCTGCACTGCGGCACCTGCATTTTATTTTATAAAATATAGAAGTTGAACTTTACTTTTTCACATTCGCATGAAATATATACAACTACAATAAATTATACTGTAAGCCAAAAGTAAGATATTGCAAAAGGTACAATTTATGTTGGCAATGTTTTCAAAGTGATCACACAATGCACTAAATTAAAACTTTTTGAATTTGGAGAAAAAAAAAAAAAGAAACAACTGCTTTCCTGAATAACCGTTGGGTCGGAAAAAAAAATTAAAATGAAAATTACCCATCATTTGGATATTAATGATAGTGAAATAAAACACTGCTTTCTCTAATCAGAGGTCAATTTTTAGATATAAACATTTTTTATCATTAAAATAATTTTTAAAAACTAAGAGTTTCTGAAAATAATGGCAGAATAAATTTAAAATTGAAATTAATAAAACCTGTAGACATAGTAGAAAGGTAAAAATAATCTATAAGCCTCAAATGTGCTTTCTTTAAATTTATTTATTTTTAATGGTTTTGGCCTTGGCAGTAGTTGCTTATAAGGATCAATAAAAGAGATATATTATGATCAAAGTAACACTTTCATGGAAAAACTAGGCCACAGCTAGGGTGTGCATACTTTATATTACTATAACTACTGCCCTGTGTTCAACAATTTCCATTTGGGTAAGGCCCTATTTCATTGAGTAATTTATAGCACATTGTTTTGCCTATATTTTTTTGCCATATCTAGGATGGAGGTATATTTCTAAGTAGTTCTGCTAGAGAAGAAATTAAATAAAATGTTGTCAGGAAAGACGTGTTACTGTTTGAAATGAAAAACAAAAGTATTTTTCGCTATAACCAGATTTTTGGGACTTCGGACTCTTTACACCACTAACTAAACTTCTGACAACTAAAGTATCAGAGAATTTAACTCACCAAAATTCATCAGGAGACTAATCACACCCCAGTGTAATTGGTGTCAATGGCTGGAACTTGAAAATCATCTGGGAAAGTGGTGAGAATTTCTGCTCTCATTGAAACTGGAATTTGTCCTTGTATTTGGAATCATCATCATTTTTTTTTTTTTTTCCTGATCATTCCTCCTTTGATGAATTTTACGACCATGTTGCTGGGCTGTGGACAGGGCTTGGATGTGTAGCACTTGCCTAGTATGAAAAAGTTCTTGTGTTTAATCACCTATACAGAAAAAAAGAAAGTAAATTATTTTTAAAAAGACAAAAGAAAGAAAGAAAGCCATGTTGTTGCAAACAAATAAAACATCTGGTCATTGTACGGATACTTGGACCTGAATAAAGATATTTCTAGATTTGTTTAGCAATTGATTTTTTAAAAATCTTATTTTACTTTATTTTTGCCTTTTTGAGACAACTGCTTTCATTATGCAGTTCAGGCTGGGTTTAAATTCATTTTGTACCCCAGGTGGGCCTTGAACCTATAGCAATGGTCCTGCCTCAGCCTCCCATGCCTGGGATTATAGGCATGTGGCAGCATGCCCAGCCTAAAATTTATTTTAAATGGAAAAAAATAAATTTGGTATATATATATATATATATATATATATATATATATATATATATTTTTTTTTTTTTTTTTTTTTTGCTTTTCCTTCTTTTCTCCTTTCTCCCATCCCAGTTGATTCTATTCACATTTTCTAGAATGCAAACTCTATAGAACTATAGGAAAGATGTCTTTTTACTAATTCAAAAAATTATTTATGAGACATGAATGTCTTTTTATTCTGCTATTTCCTCATGTGAAGCCATAAGAACCATGCTAGATGGGATATGTAAGTCTAATTTCTTCCTCACTTGACATTGACAGGAAAATTGAAATGAACATTACACTGGACTACTGCAGCCTACCATGGGCTGTATAATTAATGTCTCATGTAATACCATTTATATCTGAGTGAGCATGAATTTAGAAAGTGTATCTACAAAGTAGACTATCAGTTCTACCTTGTATAAGTTATGGAAACTAAGCACCTTGGAGGTGAGGGTGGGGAAATATCTTCTGCAGAAAATGGCACACCTATTGTCAGTTTCCTAGAGGAAAAAATTATGAACTAAAGAAGGGAAGGGCTTCATATTTTCTTTTGGTTGTTGTTGATGGAAACTGCCTGGGTAAAGAGGAAATGATAAAGGTACCTGATTGTGAAAGATGAGATAGCATTGGGACTTTGTGATGCACTAAAGGGCAATGTGGGAAATGTTTGCAGGGGGTCTTTAAGTACTTAAAAGATATTTTGCTAAAAAAAGCACTGACTCTTCACTTAGGTCTACAGATGGCCAAAAAGCAACTAACAGCCAGATGAGCGCCTGGCATTTCTTCTTTCATTTTGACTTTCCTTCTCTCTGCTCTCTCCTGCTGTCTCCTTGGATTCTGAGAGCCATAGATCTGATGAGTAAGCATTCTGTGACAAGAGCCAACATTGTCTCACCAATAAGTTTCCACTTTCCCAGTCAACATGAGATAATGATCTACCAAACCATGGCCTCAAAAAGATGACCAGCTCTGCAAAGCCCTGACCCTTTCTATAGAACCTCAAGATCGTTTTAGTCCCTTGGGAAGACAGACTTTCAGTCACTAGATTGCATTTTTTTCTCTCTTGTGTGGCCACACTGGAAATATGTATATATATTTTCCTGTCTTCACTGCCATCGGTTCAGTGTTATTTATGCTGTAGGAGATTAAGGGATGGGCCTGGACTCACAGCTAAAGAAGAATAGATATGTGAGTCTCAGCAAGAGGTAAGTGACTAATATGAAATTGGTTCAAGAGAAATGGGTTGTTGCTGTGATCATAGCTGAGTATGTGGTTCAGAAGATTTTGAACTAGTTTGCAAGGGTTTGGAAATCCTGGCTAGAGAAACGTTTAAGTGCTAAGCAGAGATTAATGGAAGATTTTAGTTAAAGCACAGAAGACCAGAATACTGATGGGAATGTAGACAGCAAAGACCAGAGCCAAGAAGCTTCAGTTAGGAATAAGGACTCCAGTGTCAGGTGGACTAAAAGCTTTATGTTACACTCTGACAGAAAATTTGTTTTTGTCTTGCCCATGTTCTGAAATTTTGTGGGAAATGGAAATTAAAGACAGTAGACTAATTCATCTGGCGAAGCAAAATGTAAAGTACAGTGTTCAGGCTGTGGCATAGCTAGTGCTTTTTTTTTTTAGCTTCTTGAACCAGATCTGTAGTGAAAATCAGGAGCAAAACCCAGATTTGAACAGTTTTCAGTTACATCAGAGAGGAAGCATTTGCAAAGTTGAGGCCAAGAGACCAAAGGAAGCCAGGTTTTCTGCTGGTCTTTTGAAAGCAATAATTAATGTGTAACTTTTTTTTCTTTTTCTTATTCTTTTTTTGCTTTTTAATTTCTTATAACTTTTTTTTGTTGTTTTGTTTCTTTATTTTTAACCCATTTTGCAGGTTTATATATGGTAACAAACAACTAATTTGAAAATAATATGCAATACAGCAATCATTGTTGAATTCTTATTACTTTGTTTAATGAAATCTTATATCATTTCTAATGCTTTTTCTATTACCTATTTTGTATTCTTTAAAAAATAAAAATAAAAAATGGAAGTCAAGTACTTTGCATCAGGACAATAGGAAAAATGGCTTGAAGGCCTCTCAGGAATCAGCAAGACTCTGCTCTTCACAGGCTCAAGGGTTCGAAACTGTAAAGATTTAATGAGTGGCTTTTTTGAGGGGAGATAGTGCTGGGTTCAACCTAGGGGACCGTACATGCTAGGCAAGCAGTCTACCATTGAGTTGCACTCCCTACTATGAAGCTTTCTTTCATTTGAAAAGAGAGTCCCTGGCCCTCTGCTGGAGAAAGGCAACCTAGGGATGTGGTTCTCAGGGTTCATTCATGCTCAGCTACCCAGGCACTTAGAGCTCCTTGTAGTTATAAGATATTGTTTTAGCAGGTGGCAGGCTGTGGCACCATTCACATGGTGCTGATTTTATAGGCAGAGAGAATGCGATACGATAGGGTCATGGAAGCTTCTATCCAGACTTCAGAAGAAGGCATAGGAGGCTGGGCAGTCTGCCCCCGTAATTGCAGTAAGTAAAGCTCTAAGAATGAAGCCAAGAATGCAGTGGCAACCCTAGGAAGTTGGGGAAGTCAAGGACATGGAATGTCTGTGGAGGACACTTGCTGAGCACAGCCACAGGCAGTGAGTGGAATCAAGTCCAACAGAGAGACCATGTGGGCTACAACCAGCAAATGTTATAGGGATGGAACATCCAAATGATTTGGAGCTCACAGCTCACCACAACTTCTGGACAGAAATACAAAATTTAATGTTTGCTCCTCTGAGTTTTAGTCTCATTTTGTCCTATCCCTTTCTACTCCATTTCTCCTTTTAGGAATGGAATGCTTATACTATGGTAATCATTATGTATTGGAAGTTTTAACTTCATTTTTCATTTTTTTCTCAGGGATTCACACCTAAAAGTTTTCCTGGAACCTCAGAGGGCACTTTGGACTTAAAACTTTGCAGCAGTTCTAGAATTTGTATGATTTTGGCAACTCTTAGAGAGGAACCAAATGCTTTTGGCATAATGGTATGGACACATGCATTTTGGGGTCCAGGATCAGAATGTCATGGGTTAGATCTAAAAGCATCCCTCCTAAAATATCATGTTTTTGGAAAGTGGTTGGGTTGAGGGTAAAAGACTAAGTGTCAGCCAGTGCTTTTACAAGTATAGCGAATGCAATAGTTACAGGGGCATAGAAGCTTGTGGGGGTGCTGGACTCAGCAGTGGATTTATCTATTGATGTGTTCAGTAACTAAATCTGCTGGTAGGAGGTGGGAAATTTTTGGAGTTGCAGCATAGGGGCATGACCTGGAAGGGTATATTCTTGGCCTTAGTCCCTCCCTTTTTGCTCTGCTTTCTGGGTGGAATAGCTGGAACAGCTTTCCTCTGCTATGCCCCTCCACCATATCTTTCTGCCTTGGGGCCAGCTGACTCATGGCTGAAACCATGAGCTAAAACAAACTTCTTCCTTTAAATAATGGATATCAGATATTTTGTCTCAGTGGGAAAAAAAAGTGATGCTAAGGTTTGTGTCTAGATACCCCCTCCCACACATAAATCCTCATGATGTTATGGAGGGTAGGCTTTTCAGAAGTATCTAAATGAAGAGTTTGTGATTGGATTACTGTCTGGTGCTAGGTCTGGGGGTGTGAGTGCTAAACCCATTCTAGGGCAGGTAGCCTACTTATGATATAAGGGAGGAAAAGAGGCTTGCTCTTCTCTTTTGCTCTTGTTGCATTGCTGTCTTCCATTGCTGTGAGCTATTGCCCCCCTTCCAAGTGCCACCCTGCCTTGGAGCCAACTGATTACGGACTGAAACCTCTACAGATTGTGAGCTAAATAAAACTTCCCTTTTATTAGCATTGCGGGTCAGGTATTTTGGCTCAGCAATCAGAGAAAAATAATTAAAGCAGAATTTGGTACCAGAGAAGCAGGGTCATTGCTATGACTATTCCTGACTATGTAGTTCAAAACCTTTGGAAATAGCTTGTGAAAAGAGTTTGGAAAGGTTTGAAGGTGTTTCCTGGAAAAGTAGAGTTGTAATGCCTTGGACTGTTCAATGTGAAAGATTCTCCTCAGACCTGAGAAGACTAAAAGGCTGGTAGAAATCTGGCAGATAAAGACCAGGCTCAGGAAGATTTTACTAGGAAAAAGTACTGCCCTGGCTGCTGCATTCTAGATAATGTTTGTTATAGTTTGGCAAAAAACTTGTCTGCGTTTTGCTGGTGTCCACTAACTTTGGTAAGGACACTTATCAAAGTGTCAAGGTAAGGACAGTGGACTAATTAACCTTGTAAAAGAAATATCAAGGCAATGGAACATTGTAGTAGTTGCACAGCTATTGTTGAGGGTTTTAGCCAGATCTGTGTTGAGAATCAAGAGCAAAGAGGTTAGGGGAATGATTTACAACATTTTAAATTTGGTTGGAAGGAAACCTCCAGTAAAGCTATGGACTGTAAGAATAGAGCAGAGGAGAACTTGATAGCTGAGAAGGCACAGGACAGTAGAAAAGATGGCCTGAGGGTATTGCAAGAAGCAACAGGACTCTACCCTTTGCATCCTCAAAACTGCAAAAATGAGAGACTTTGCTTTGAGGACAAATCCACAGAGCACGGCATTTCAGAATGACAGTGGCCATACCGTGTTCCAGAATGACAGTGGCATAGACAATTTGATTCTCAGAATTGGATTCAGAGTGCTCAGCAATCCAGGTAGTTGAACTCTACAGCCAAGAAAGAGGGAAGCCTGGCTACTGCTCCAGCTGACAGCAGACCTTGGGATCATTCACAAGGCATTGATTTTAGCTGTGTACAGAATGCAAGATCTGTGTGCTTGAAAAGGCTTCTATCCAGATTTCAGAAGAAAGCCTGGGAGGCCAGGCAGTGTGTCCCCAAGAAGGCAATGTGAATCTGTGAATGTGAAGCTAGAGGTATGGGGGAGATCCCAGAAATTTGAAAAACCAGGAACCCAGATCATCTAAAGAAAGTTGCAAGGAGGGAGCAGAGCAAGCCCAAGAGAGTTCTTTGAGCTATAGCTACCAGAAGTGTATAGGGGCAGAGCCACTCAAGCCTTTTGGAGATCACAACTTGCTACAGATTGCCTCAGATGCTGCACGTAGAACTACAGGACTTAATGTTTGCCCTGATGAATTTTAGACCTGCGTTGGTCCCATTCATTTGTACACCCCACCCCCAATTTGTAACTTTTGGAGTAGAAATGTCTATATTGTGCCAATGAATGTTGGAAGTGTTTAATCTTTCTTTCATTTGTACAGAGGCTCACAGCTAGGAGCTTGCCTTGTATCTAGGAGGAGAATTGGAACTTGGACTTTTTAGCAATGCTGAAATTTTTAGGACCTTGGGAACTCTTAAAGATGGTCTTTTGCATAAAGGGATGTGCATGAATCTTTGGGGGCCCATGAATAGAATGCTAAGATTTGTGTCTAGATGTTCCCTTAAAGGCTCATGAGTTCATGGGGGGTGGGCTTTTCATAGGAGTCTAAATAAAGAGATTGTGATTGGTTCATTGTCTAATGCTGAGTCTGGGGGTGTGAGTGCTACCCCCACTCTAGGAAAGGTAGCCTGCATATGATATAAGGGAGGAAAAGAGGTTTTCTCTTTTCTTTTGATCTTGTTGCTTTTGCTGTCTTCCATTGCCATTAGCTGTTGCTCTGCTTCCATGTGCCACACTGCCTTGGCGCCAACTGACTAGGAACTGAAACATCTACAGACTGTGAGCTAAATAAGCCTTTCCTTCTTTAGCTTTGGTATCAGGTATTTTTGTCTCATGAGAAAATAGTAGCTAAGACAGTGATCAATACATGAGACAATAGGTTAAGGGAGAGGGAGATATGCCAGTAATATATGTAGTTATGTTTCAGATATGGTTTTAGTGTATTTAGTGAGTATACTACAGGACTTCAAGTTGTTGAGATTTAATTCCCATTTTGAAGGATTAAGAAGAGTGAATGTATCACATGCTGCACCAGCCCCACCCCTGGGTACAGTGAGTTGAGCCGGCCATGGAGACAGGACGTGTTGGTGCATACTTGTAATCCTAGCACTGGGGAGGTTGAAAACAGGAAGATTACTACGAGTTTAAGCTGTGTAGTGAGACTCTGTACCAAATACATAAAAAAAAAAAAAAAGACAAGAGAATGTTACTCTGATTTTGTTATTTATAGCTGGAGCCTTTGGAAGGTGATTCAGATTAGATAAATTCATTAGGTTGGAGCCCTATGACTAAATCCTGGAGACTTTATAAGAAGAATGAGAAAGATCACATACATGATCATATGGGTCCCCTATTCCTTGCACTGAGATGACTATAATAGAAATTAAATCAATAGGGCTGTTTAATCTTGGATTTGAGGCTTCCAGAACGTTGAGTTGAAATAAACCTCCTCTTCTTAAAACTCAAGAAGTTTGTAGTATTACATTATTGGCAACATAAAACATAAGTACAACAACTTAGGCCATAGATAATTCAGAGTATGTCAGTCACATAGTGTTGCTCAGACTTGCTATAATACCTTGGCAAATAAATTATAGTAGCTCAGGGAACTTCATCACTATCATGTAAAATTCAAATGAATTGATACCTTTTCACATATGCCTAGTGTGGAGAAAGAATATGAAAAAAAAAACAGAAAATTAAGCTTTGTTACACTAAAAGGAGACCAAATTTAAAATGAATACAGACTGCTTCCAATAGGACTTTTTACTCTCCAATCTTTTTGTCAAGATTGAAAGAACAAGCTTCATCATCATCAAGACATGTAGACAAATATTTCTATGTTAAAATCAAATGTTGTTGGAGTTTATGTATAGTTCAAATTTCTCTATTCCCTAGGCAAATTCTAGGGCACTCATGATTGTTAATAACCCAGTGCTATCTGATTTTTTTTTTTTTTTTTGGCATGTCATGATTCAAGCATAATAGCTGCTTAATAGTCCTAAGCACAGGCTAGGGGGATTATTCACTTACTGCAACAGCACTGTTGGAAATTTCAGTTAGCTTATAAAGTGCTGTTATTCTTCAGAGGCATTTCGAAAATCCAAAATGGATATAGGCAACAGAAAGGAGTGCACGCACATGTGCACACATGCGCACCCACACACCTCAGTTTGGTTAATTGGCTAGAAGTTTTTAATAGATCTTTCTGAAAACTATTCTATTCATAGCTACCACTTATTACAGGGAAATGATACAAATTAAAATCACCTAAGAGATGAGATAAAAACAGGGCACAGACTGAAAGCTTCCAAATGGGGAGCCTTTATTATTTTCTCTAGTAAGCGATGACCCATTGACTCCTGTCATTGGCGTGTGACAGTGACCATGGAGTATTATTAACCAGGAATATCACCTGGACTTTGATGTTCAGAATTTCTCACTGGAGCTTCATTCTGAAGTCCTAATTGATTGATTGATTACCATGTTTTACAAAACTTAACCACAAACCCCACAACACAAGTGAAATAATACACATGCCCTTTAGTTATGACACAGATTGCCTTCCTGAAGCATTTTATATTTGGTCAAAAATAATCACAAATTTAAAATATAAGTAATTCCAGTATCATCAATGTGTAGCCTTATTTGGTCATGGACAAAAGATTAAGTAAAAAAGTAGAAAATCTCCTTCCTAGGGTTGAATTTAAACCTCAGAACCTGTTTTACTTTTTGTTTCATTTTGTAAAATGTGAATGATTTATGTGAGCTGAAGAGAAACCAGAGGATTTTTGTTTCATTTTGCTTTGGGAAATGAGCCAAAGGTGAAAAGCTTAGCTTAACATTAGCAAGCTTCTTCCTGAGAGTCCCTTTTCCACAAGGTATTTTCCACGCACACAGCTTGCCAATCCTTAACATACCTGTGCAAGACCATGTGGAAGAAAGAGATGATTTATAAACAAATGTATTGAATTATTTTAGTCAACACAGTTCATTCTAGATCCATAGAGTTAACTTTTTCAATTCTAAGCCCCATGAAGATTTAGGTTGTTTAAATATACCAACGCAGTCATATCTAAGCTGTTTTCTTTCTCCTAAACTTGTTTTTGAAGCGTAAAATT
>PVKN010029424.1:0-12998 GCA_004027915.1 Capromys pilorides
AAAAAAAAAAAAAAAAAAAAAAAATCATGAGACAATCTGGAAATTCAGAAAATGTGAACACTGACAGGATATGTGATGTTACAAATGGCATAACTTTATTTTGTGTTTGTTGTGTTTAAAGACACTGTCTTTAAGAGATAAAATATTTAGAAATAAAATGATATATCTTAGATTTACATTACAGTAATCCAGGGCAGGCAACAAGATCAGCATTATGTTGCTATGATTGAAGTTGACAGTTGAGTCAAAGAGGGGATTATACAGTTCTACTTCTATATATTTAAAGACTTTTTTATAGTAAAAGATGTAATGTAAGTACACCCTCTTCCTCTTCTGAAAAATCTTTTTTTTTTGGTGTGGAGGGGTACCAAGAAACAAACCCTCATGCTCATCAGGCAGGCACTGATAATTTTTTTTTTCCTCCTTTATACATTTGTTACAGGGTCTCACAGCTGAGATCACAGCATGCACCACCATGCCCAGACTCATTCACAGGCTCAGCATGCCTTGGGGGTGGAGCTAACTTGGCATACAGGACTGGGGATCAAACCTTGGTCCCTGTGCTTGCCAAAGCAGGCACTCAGCCCACTGAGCTCTCTCACCAGCCTTTGTATATCTTATAAGGGTGACAATCTTAATCTCATTCTTACCTAAAACTGACATATCGCGGTTGGGGAGATAGCTCTGCGGCACAAGAGCCTGCCTGGCAAGTGCAAGATCATGAGTTCGATCCTTGGTCCCGGAAAAAAAGAAAAAAAAAAAAAAAAAAAAAACCTGACGTATCTCCTCTGAACTTATACAGCACCAGTTTTTGCACTTTATGAACATAACTGTGAAGATCTACCATCTTTTTTAAGGTCTCACTGTATTTTGCCAATGCTATAGGTACCTAATACTGGAGCCTCTAAAGCTTTTATTTATCTTCCTTATATTTGGGGCTGGTATTGTGGTAAAATCCAATTAACAGGAAAAAATAAAAATAATCATAACTACTGAATTAGTTTACTCCAAAAATTCAGGTTTTTGTCTTCAGAGATGTCTTTTAGCACAGCTCTAGTTTCCCACAGCACAAACATTTGTGCTGTATAAACTAGTCTTACCCTCTGGATGATCCCTAAGTCCACTGTCCGTCATGGTTGTGCTCTATCTCTTCAGCGTTTGGACTACTTTTTTTAGTGCCTGGGTTTCTTTGTGAAGGTATCTTGTTTTCTTCTTGTCCCAACTCCCAACACACTCATGCTTCCCTCCGACCCAGGAAACAAGGATAATACACAGTGACTAAAATAAAATGGAAAAATTAAATCACTTTTTATTTAAAGGCAAAATGCCAGTTTCAGCATTATTTATTAAACCTCTTTAGTCTGGAGTAATATTTCCTCCCTGAAACCTTTTTAATAAAGAAAACTGTTTTCCACCTTTCACCAGGAAGGTATTCTAAGTACACACATACACACACACACACACACACACACACACACTATTCATCTTACAGAGATGTCACAATTACCAAATATATTACAGTGTAGTTGAAAAAGTATAAAAATCAAGACCAAAATCTTAAAGTAGCTCTCAAATTAAAACAAAAAATACTTCTGATTTCAAAATATCCCAATAAAGCTTTTCTAATATTTTACTTTAAAAAAAAAATACTTCTGGGTAGAAATTTCAATCACCACTGAAGCAATCACTGTATATTTCCTTTATATCTTCCATTTGTTCTCATGTTACTTTCTCATGCAATATCACTCAGAAGTTTTCACTTATCAACAAATAACAATGCAAAAGTGCTACCTATAAATTATGATTGCCTTGAGGAAGTAGGATGTACACATTTAGAATTACATCAGACTTTTTAGTGGCTTTCCCAACACTCTTTCACAAATTATGGAAACAGGTAACCCTTTATTTGATTCTTAAAGAAGACAAGAGTATTTGCTCTATATGAAAGACTCAAGACCGGGGGACAAGGCAAAAAAAACTTGATTGGGTAATTTTATAGTTAAATCTTACTATCTAAAACAAGCTAAGCAGAGAAAGTTTCAGCTACTTTGGAGGCTGAAGGAAGACTGCCAAATTAAAGGCCAGTCTGGACAACTTAACAAGACTCCATCAAAATAGAAAGTTTTTAAAAAAGGGAGGGGAACAGGTATTGGGGATGTAGCTGAGTGGCAGAGTGTTTATAGCATATTCAAGGCCCTGTGTCCAATCTCCACTAATAAAAAAAATAAAGTCAGTCCTTTACTTAACCTTCCTTACCTATAAAAATTAAAGTAGACTGATACAAAGATTAAATACAAAAATACATGCGAAAGCACTTTAATAAAATTTTAATTTTTTTATAGCTTAAGAGGCAAATCAACTATCTTTTGTATTCTCACCGTACTTCCACATAATTTAAATTTTATAAATTAGGTTAAATTCCAAATGCCATGCCCCATGTATATAGTGAACACTCAGTTTTATTTTTATTTATTTTTTTTATTATGGCTGGCTCAGCCTGCCCTGGGGGTGGGGCTGGCACAACATGTGGTGCCAGGAATCAAACTGCAGTCCCTGTGGCTGCCTTAGCTTGCCTAAGCAGGTGCTTTAGACCGCTGAGCCATCTCACAGGCCCTCAGTTTTATTTTAAAAGCACATAAAAAAACGAACCTATGAATAAAAAGGGATTCAGTACATACACTGTGGCAGACAGGAAAGGCAGAGGCCCTTTTTCTACCTTTGCGAACACTCAGGAACATGTCTCAGATTTGGAGAGCTCTTTGTTATTCCTTATTTTTTGCAGGACCGGGGTTCAAACTCCGGACTTTGTACTTGCCAGGCAGGCACCTGTGCCATGGAGCTATCTTCCCAGGCCCCTCTTTTTCTTCTTTTCTTTTTTCTTTTCTCTCCCTCCCTGCCCCTCCCCCTTTCCTTGCTTGCTGGTTTGCTTGCTTTCTTGTACTGGGGATCAAGTTCCCCAGGACCTTGTGCTTGTCAGGCAGGCACTTATACTTCTGAGCTATGTCCTCAGCCGCATTTTATCTTTTTCAAGCGCCTGAGGTTGGGTTTTAAGCTTTTCTTTTATTGCTATCACAATGACTAGAAAAATATCTGCATTATATACAACCAATAAAGAATTAATATCCAAAAAAAAAAGAATATCCAGAATATATAAAGAATCCCACAAATCTGTAAAAGACAAGTGGGAATGAAATGAAAATGTGGGCATAAAAGACAAACAAAAGCAGATCACTGAAGAGAAAATCAAAATCCTAACGAATATGTAGAAAGAATATTTGAAGTGAAAAAAGTTAACAATAAGATACCATTTAACAACCAGTAGATTAGTAAAAAATAATCAGCCAATACTAAGTATTGGAGAGGATACTGAGAGAGCTGTTCCTATCAAGTGGGAGAGCAACACAGCAAGTAAAATCAAGACATATGTATTTTATACAACAGCAATTCCACTTTTAGACATACTAGAGAAACTCACTGCTCAAGCACGTCTATTGTAGTATTAAATGAGGAAAAAGTAGAAAACCTAATTATTCAATAATATGGAAGTAGATAAAAAAATGTGGTACACTCTCGTAATATTATATACAATTAAAATGCATTACAATTAAAAAGTAAAAATGTATCATTATGCCAACTACATGGACTATTCTAGAGTAATCTACAACATTGTAAGCCATTCTACAAAGACCTAAAGTGAAAGTTACAGACATTCGTTAAATTTTTTTCCTTTATTTAATGACCTCTAATATATGACACTAATCTGAATCATATAACCATGTAATGTGTGGTAATACAATCTTATTTGAAAGCAAAGTACCCAACTCACTGTAATATTATGCTATTCCCTTCGTTATCCCATATACTTAACATATGTCACCAAACATGTTTGTGAAGAGGGCTGGGGTAGTTCTGATTAATAAAACAAAAAAATACGCCTAAGTTACAACATAAAATATCACCAGGGACCTTCATATGCTGGAAATCTCTTTATATGTCACTGGCAAAGAAAAGTGTAATAATTACAGGCTGAATATACTTTATTCAAAATGCCTGTGACCAGAAATGTTTCTGATTTCTGAGATTTTCAGATTTTGGAATACATGTTTAAACTTCACTGGCTAAGCAGTCCTAATCTAAAAACCCAACTACTATGTCAGTGTCTTGCAGTATTGTAAGTACTCAGCTCCCATTCCTTTAGCTCATATAAGTAAATACTATGAATGTGCTGTTTTGCAGTGTTTCTCTAAAATACAATCCCCAGAAAGCTACACAAGAATCTGCTAAGGTGCTACTCCTGGACTTTACACAAAATCCTCGACTTTATTTTTTATTTTTTTTAAATCCTTGACTTTATAAGCCAACTAATTAATCAAAAAATTTTAGATTAAAACACTAGAACTGCCAGGTTTGGGTTAGGTGTTGAGAAACCAATGATATAAACCTTTTTTTTTTAATTTTGGCCTTATTATTTCATATAATTGTTAAAATAATAAATATAGACTTTTTCTATAGTGTGCTAATGTTTAAAATTTCACATATGTAGAATGTTTTGTAGTATGTGTTCTTGGAGCATACACATACTTTAATAACTACAAAAACTTTAGGCAGCAATAATAAGGATCCTAATATCCTCAAAAGTACTATCTTAAGATAAACCCTTTCTTTTTTAAAAGCTTAAGAATAGCCAAGTTCTTAATGACACGACACTGGTAAACTAACTAGTCTTCACTCAGTTCAGTAGTCCACAGTTTATTCAGCAGTGTAACAGGATAGAAACGCCATCATGACAAACATAAGGCAGATACATCGTTGAATTTCTGGAGTACATTCTTTATACAGAATAACAAATTTAGGTTTTACATGTGGCAAATATGATTTATTGCATTATCAATAGTCATTCATTCCCCACTGCTTCCTTTCTGAAAGAATTCTAATTTTACCAGTGGAGGTAATGTGGCCTACCTGGGAAATGTCAACCTTATACCCCTTGGCCACACTCATGCACCAGTACCTTCTAATGAGATGTAAAAAGAAGTATTCTAAAGACTTCTGCAAAAATTTGGTCTAAAATGTGTGGCACACTTAATTGAGGAAATATCCATGAGGACAAAAAGCAAACATAAGGTTCCCAAGAGAGGAGGACAAAAACAAATGTGGGTCTTTAATAACATCTTTGAGCTATGTAAGCACTAGATCGCCAAGCATGGTAAGTGGAATTTAAAATTTGTTCAGTGGCTTCTAAGAGATTTTAAACAGCTTTTTCAAACTTGCCTATCATACTGGTTTCAGGATTTTCATGAATAAGAAGCTAGAAGGTAGCCACTGTCTAACAAGACTTTATTAGTTTTAAGAAAGATGCTTCCATGACTGCTCAGAATATATATAGAATCCTGATAATTATTTTTTCATAAATCTCATTATACATGTACTTTCCCATTTCCAGGACAGGACATTTTAAATTCAAAAATCACAAAGACACAACAGTCTTTGGTTATATAGAACCAATTAAGTATGAACAAACAACATTTTTAAATCTTTTTATGTAACTTAAGTTAAAGGTTGCCTTATGCAATGTGACTTTTGATAGTGACCAATTTTTAATATTCTGACAACCACTTTAAGTATGGGTCAAACAAAACCAGTGAGGAATAAACACACATATGAATAAGTTTTAAACACACACATATATACACATACATCTTGATCAATGATAAGGGGGAAATTTAAAATAAGAATTTCTTATTAAAATTTATTGGAATAATCTAGAAACCAACAGCAATGAGTATGTTTTCCCACATTATTGTTAGGAATATAGTTATGGGACACACAATAGGAGACCCACCTTTAGGACTACCTTCTCATATGTCAACAATTAAGCTCTGGAACTTATCAGGAGAGACAAGCTAGTTCCAAAACATCACTTATAGGGATTATAGATTATTCTGGTTCTAGATGAATAGTCTGCCTGGAATACTAAATTCAAGCTGAACAAAATAAGTGTAGGCTACAGAAGCAGAAATAATTTAAGGAGGTCCCCCAAACAATGAGAATCTGGATCACATTTAGAAATAAAAGGCTGGGAGTGTATCTCTGGTAGTGTACTTGCCTACTAGCATGCATGTGGGCCCAGTTTTGATCCCCAGCACCACACACAAAAAGGAAAAGAAAAGAAGAAATTAGTTATTTTTTCACCTTCCTTAGACTACTAGCAAAAACTCTCTAGAGCCACCATGATTTTAACTACTATAGAAGTTACTTGCTTTGGCCAAGTTTTTTGTTTAAGGTTTTGTCTGTTCTAGTCAAGATTAACTGTAATGCAGGGTTAAAACCTGCTACTCTGGAGTCATGTATCCTTTTTCTAACCAATGGAGGACCAAGAAGAAAAGGATGGCAAGCTTTTTCAAAGGTCCACCTGGTGAGATTTTGGGGCGCCCACTCAAGTGGGAAAGACCAAGGAAGAACAAGGCTTCTATTAGCAGGATTATCAGGATAACATTCAGGACAATAATCAGCTCTATTAATGCGGTCTAAAAAGACTTGGTAACATTCATTTTCAACAAGTTCAGTTTGGTACAACCAGTGGCCTAGTTCTAAACTAGGAAACCACTGCTGTCCACAATCAGGACAATGTGAATTGTCTGAAAACATCTGGACTTAGAAAGATAATACAGAGAGCAAAGTAAAATCAAAATCAAGTGGCAAAAATAATTATAGTGTTGTTACAGATTTGGTTTAGTAACTCCTCAGTTGAACAAAAATTATTTGAAGAGGGTTAACTTTGGCTTGCACCTCAGTGTAATTCTTTAAGATTTTGTTATCTTTCATTCAATTACAACAGTCTCTGAACTCAAGGACCAATCCAGTCTATAATGTTATCAGCCACTTACTAGCAGCACAGATCTTATAATACCTCCTCCAAATCTCAGCTTCTCAAGAAAAGACAGGGTTCTGGTCTAAATAAGTTATTTTTGTCCTTGGGCTTTATCTTGTGGTTGTGGTGTCACACAGAGGAACTTGGCTTACTCTACTTTGCTGATAAGGTTATTACATTTGGTGACATAGAGAAGCTGACAGGTCCAATGAATCTTTTTTCCTGGTGCTGGCACTCCTGCTGTTGTAATACATAACCAAGTCTTAAGGCCTTGGCACTTTACAGCGATGTAGAGGGCTCAGGAAACCCTGGCAGTCCTCTTGAACGTGGATCCAATGGAGTCTGTCTTGGGAGAACCTTAATCTGGACCCAGTCACAGAGAAGTAGCTGATGTTGAGCTGGCTGAAGGATCTGGGAATGCGTCACGCACCTGTAAATGATAAAACTTCAGACGACTCATATGGGCTTTGCAGTTGCTCACAACATTATTAGAAACATGCATTTGGAAATTATTTATGTTAGTTAAGGTAGATGAGAACTGTCTTGTTTGCTTTCCCTTGACATTTAGCATGAATTTGAACTAGTTTATCTGTGGGGAACTATTCTTATGCTCATATGGGCAATAGGAAGGGTTGTGGATCATTTAGGATTTACAGTAGGACTGACTTAATTTTCTTTTAGGACCTTATTTCTTTTTTTATATCCCTTTAGCACTTTGGGTATCATAAAGTTTGTATAATTATGCTTAACCCAGTAAATTTCGAGATCACTAGTATATCTCTTCTGTAAAGTAGGTGTGCCACATAATGTATATGATAACATTAACAATGACAGACTGTCCACAACAGACTTCAATCCAGTCAGGAAAAAGCTTACAAAATTACAGGAGTATCTCAGTTCACAAACTTGATTCTTTCCACAAATCTGGTTGCAAATTGAACTGGATGAAAGCCAAATCAAATTCAATAGCTAGAATCAATGTCGACCTTATGGGTAAATTTGATTCAGTTTTCATTCAGTTTGGTTTGTGTCTACATTTGTGGACACAAATGTCCATTTGGTTTGTGTTGAAAGAATTGAGTTTCATGAACTAAGGTACCATTACACTATGTAATACTCTTAGTAGGAAGTTTGATAAAACACTTTGAAAGCTGAAGAAAGAAACCAATGGAGTAGATCTCATTGCCCACATATATTGGGCAATGAGGTTGAGGCACATGGACATAAGAGAAGTCAAGTAAGGCAACGCCCTCAATAACAGACTTGAGCTATCTTGGAAAATACATTAATCAGCTAGAATTTGCAGATACTATCCGTCATCTTTGCACTTCTCACAACACTGAATATGACATGTAAACAAGTGGCAGAATAGGATACAAGGAACAACTAGATGGCTACCTAGAGTTTATCACAGAAGATCAAAATCAAAATATATACTATGCTTTCTCAAACTTTGCTTTATGCAAACTGAGGCTCAATCATGTGAGAATAAAGGTCAATGAGTAACAATTGTATGAAGAACTGGCCTGAAAAGCGAAATTAGCCTTAATGACACTCAACAATAGTTTGATTCTTGATTTTAAAATGACAAGTTGTAAATTCCACAAAAGAAACTGACAGTATTAGGAAATGGGGCCCATATTTTGATGGGAACCGCAAAGAAAATCAAAGATAGTCAGTGTAGGTATATACATGTATTTTTTAAGTTTAGGTAACAATGTATGGATGAGGACCACCAATTCAGCTCCTCAGGATGAACAAAGGTATAGTTGCTAATTCAACTATATTTGGTGGTGACCAGACAGGAAATAATAGATTCTCTACATCTCTGTTGACGAGTTTTATCAACATCAAACTTCCATTGCTGGATTACATCTTGGACCTAGTTATAGCACATATGGACAGCGAATAAAATGCCCCCACGTGTAGCTCATTACACATAAATGACAAGTTATGTTATATAACTACACCTATCATTTAGAACTTGGAATTTTTAGAGCAAATCAGGTAATGCAATTAAAACCATGACAAGATGCCATTCTTCCATCTACCAGGCTGGTAAAATTAACCACTTTCCAATCCAATTATTTAAATACAGGACAACCAAAGATTGCATATTTTAAACAGAAAACAAAACAAAAAAAAATGACAATTTTATCTAATTTATTCAATTACAAGAATCAGCTGATTGAAATGACACCTGAGCAATGATCAGAACAGTATATAAACATACTGCCCAAGTGTCCCTTCCAGAGTGACGCTTAAGGTAAATTGTTAACTGGTTAACAAAACTTATACTCTAGCTAAAAGCGCTAATCCCCATCTCCACTCGCAAAGGTCAAAAGAAAGCTCTAAAACCTCAATTCAACCTTAATTCTCCAACCTTAAGAGGTAAGCAAGCATCACAGCTCCAGATACTCCCAAACAAGCAAACTCCACTATTCCATGTTTCAGACAAGCCACCTCTCCCCTACTCCATCAAACCATTATAGGCAAGAGTCAAAAAGTGTCTCTAGATCTCCAAGTGCATCCATTATCAGCCTCAACTCATTCTTCAGCTTTATCACTACTGGATTAAGTCAAAGTGAAGAACAGGACCCTAGAAATGCTCCTGGAAGTATTCCCAATTTTGCAACTTCCACTAACATTCAATTTTACTACCATTTTTTTTCTTTCTTGAAAACACCAGGACCAACCTCATACTTGTATCTCTGTCAATTATCACAGGATGCCCAGGGCTGAACTATCACATGGCTCTAAGAGCAGTGAAACAACACTGCTTTGTTTCACACAAAATTTGTATCATTTTGCTATAGTATGTAATTAAGTTATTTTCTAACATTAAAATATAAACTACTAAGAACACATTTTTTTGTCTTAAGTAAACAGTAAATATTTTATTAATAGCACAGCATGTGTTTGTGACACATAATCATTATGTTTGTCTTGGAGACTTGATACATAGGTACCATATCCTGATCACTTTCAATAATCAATCCACCCCTCTGTATTTCCCCTGATTCACTTTCTCATCTCCAAAAAGTCTGACTGTTTCCTACCATTCTCTATTTTTAGTTTGGCTTTCTCATGTAAGAGAAACCATGTGGTATTTAAGATCTGTGTTGAACTTCACTTAACATTATGGCCTTAGGGTCCATCCACTTTCCTACAGATGACTCAAATTCATCTTTTCAAACGAATGCAATAAAGAGTAACATCAATCTGTGTATTCTATAAAGATAGGAACATAAAAATGAATAAAATAGCTTTCAGAATTAATTTGCCATGGTCCAGTAAAGCTAAAAATGTGCATTTCCTATATTTTAGCAATTCTCCTTTTTGGCATATACCCTAAAGAAATTGGCACAAATGTGTTTTTAAAAAATGAATGAAAGAGCCAGCCAAATAGCTCAGCAGATTAAAGCATCTGCAAGCAGGAGCAGGGGTTAGGAGTTTGATCCCTGGGCCTGAATGTGCCAGCCTCCACTTCCAGGGTGCTCTGAGACAGCAATTCAGACTGGGCATGGTGGCGCACACCTATAATCCCAGCTCTTGGTAGGTTTTAAATAGGTGGACTGCTACAAGTCTGATCTAGTAGCGAGACCCTGAATATACTGTAGACCCTTCCCTAAAAAAATAAAAATAAAAACAAAAATGAATGAAAATCTAACAATAGTACTGTATAATCACAAAGCAGCCAAAATGCTTATGAATAGTAAAATGTTGACTAAATTAAGTTCTGCCACACAGTGGAATATCATACACATACATACATACATATATACATATGTAAAACTCAAGAATGTTGAGCTTAAAAACAGTATTTTAAAAAACCATGTTCTTAAATATACTTTAAAACATTATTTTAAAAATATATAAAATTGGGGCCGGCGAGATGGTTCAGTGGTCTAAAGTGCCTGCTTAGGAGGGCTCAGGCAACTGCGGGGACTGCAGTTCAATCCCTGGCACCACATGCTGTGCCAGCGCCACCACCTGGGCAGGCTGAGCCAGCCACAAAATGAATAAATAAAGAAACAAACAAACACAACAAGCAAACAAATAAATAAATAAATAAAATTAAAAAATATATATATATATATACACATATAAAATCGATAAGTATTTTACAAAAAATATACATTATAGCTAGAAGATCAGCAACAACCCAGGATAATTAGTACCTGTAATGCAAGAGGGTAGGGAATATAATCTGAGAAGGCATTCAAAGAATTTCAATGATAAATAGAAAATTTTTCTTATAACTTGAGAAATGTTTACTGTATTACAAACCCTAATAACCTATACCATCTCTATTAACTATTTTATAATTTTCAATGAAGAGTAAAGCAATAGAGAAAAATTAACAAACAAAATCAAATCAAATCATATTATGTACAGGAGAGCAGAAAATACTCTGTTCATAGGCAAACTGGGCATCACAATCTGGAATAAAAAGTGATTCTAAAGATATGGAGCTTCGTTTTTCTCATAAAACTATACGCTTCATTTCTTCATGGAAAGAGGTAAGAGAGCTCCCTAATGCTGGTATGTAAAAGTTTATCTTGACATGCTCTATGAAGCAATGGCACAAATTAGAAAACACATCCTTCCTCCAAGCAAAATGTGGCCCCAAGAACCTTATTTGGCAAGAGTATACAACTTAATAACCATAGCTAAGACACTAATACTTAAAAACTAAAAAATAGCTAACATTCAAGAAGTAACACTTTCTGTTCTGCACACTTTACAATGTGCTAACAATTTTATCACTCCAGTAATGCACTGAGAGATTATCAACCCATGCTAGTTATAGAATGGATTTAGCCAGCTTCCCCAGTGTCACACAAGTAACTGAGAAGCAACTAGACTGAATCTTGACAGACCAGTTCTATAACTTGTACTCTCAACTACCATGAAATACTGCCCTTTATAAACAGAAAGCTAACCATTTCCTTCTTTTTCATAAAATGTTTACAAAATATACAATATGTTTAATTGCAGCACATAAGGGACTTGAGTGGGAGAAATGCCTCCTTATAATTTCCCCCCATACAAAAAGATAGAGATTTCAAGTAGTTCTGAATTTTCTCAAATTACACTTAAAATACAGGTGTATTTGTACTTTGTGAGTAGTTGAGGAGGGATGCTTCTAGAGGTACATCTAGGGTCTCACACACGCTACAAGGCACTCTACCACTAGATTCCCCAGTCCATTTCTAAAAATTGTATTTTGACATAGGATCTCCCTAAGCTGCCCAGGTTGGCCTCAAACTTATGATCCTGTTTTTAGTCTTTCAGGTAGCTGGAATTATAGGTTTGTTACTATTATGTTTCTTCCAGGAAGAATCTAAAATGGTTCTGAACCATTAAGTATTAAAGTCATAATTTACTATCAAGGGTAACTTTTATCTCTAGAATTACCACCCCACAACCTCATTTTGGCAAGCCATCTAAGCAATCTTCATTCTTGCAGTGATTTAATTTTATCATTTTTATTAATAAAACATACAGATTTGCTAATTAGAACTTAGAGTAAAACAAAAACGAATGTTACTAGCCTTAGTTTTACAAATTTTCAAGACCAGTGAAGCATATACTTACCTGTAACCCCAGCTACTTCAAGTAGCTCAAGCAGAAGCAAGAAATGGCTAGTTGGAAGCCAGTCTGGGCAACTTACTGAGATCCTGTCTCAAAAAATTGCAAAAGGCCTGAAGATGTAGCACAGTAGTAGAGTACCTGCCTAGCATGGGTGAAGCCCTAGGTTCAATGCCCAGTATTAAAAAAGAAAAACTTGTAATATTTTTTGATAAATTATTTTCCCATACAGCCTAGACTGGCCTCAACTCTCATTCCTGTAGTCGCAGCCTCTCAAGTGTTGGGATTACAGGTATATGCTGCTAAATCCAGGTATAATATTTTAAACTAGAAGTAACATTTGAAGTACCTATAATCTAAAACTAGAAAGATTCAGATATACTGAATTTGCTTCCGTCCTTAACACTTACCATTTAAGTCAAAAGTGGTTAAGGGAAATGATTTAAGATTTCAGAAATGACAACACTTTTAAAATACCTTCCCATTACCCATTGCAGTTTAAAAGGAAACTACCATGTGTTAGGCTCAATGC
>PVKN010029425.1:0-12997 GCA_004027915.1 Capromys pilorides
AGTTTTACGCATGATATTGTTAATCTTCGTTGCCTTTTAAAAAATAGATTTTATAGAGAAAATGAATCTTTAACATGGAAGTGATTAAAATAGCTATTGAATTGGAAGATTCTTCAGTTAAGCTACTGTGAATATTGTAAGCTCAGTGTGTAAAAAAGAACATTTATTATGAACTTCATGCTTGCTAGAATGTTGGCTTTTGGTATTGGAGTTTTGTTTATGTGATGTATTTGCTACTGAGAACAGGTGAAATTCTCCAGTGTATTTGCTTATAAATACTACTTATACAAGACTTTTAAAATGACTACATTTACATATATATGTAATTTACATATATGTGCACATTTATATATTTTATATATATGCACCAGTAGTCTAATAATACTTTATCCTATGATACATAAAACTTGATAATCTCATTCAATTTTATAACCTACTAAGTAATATGTCTCAATCTATATAAACCAAGGATAAATTGTTCAAAAATATTACTTTTTAGATTTTTAAAGTGCTTTCTACCATCTGCTCACTCTAACAAAAATGTGATATAAACATACTCTTAAGATAAATGTGTCACAATAAAAGCAATAGCTATGCTTATTGAGCATTTATATTTTTTGAGACATTAAACTGGGGGCTTTTGAATTATTACATTCTTTAATCTTCATACCAACTTTAAATGTAGGTAATTTTATTCCTAATTTATTGGGGTGAAGATAAACTGAGAAGCTGGCTGTAACAAGCTAATCTGGGTGTCAAACCCAGGTTATTTTGGTCACAGAAATAAACCTTTTAAAAATCTCTCCAAACACTACTTCTAGGATTAATGGATGTCAAACACCTTAGAGACCTTAGAGTCTCTCAGATTCTGTTCACCCCATCACCAAGGGGGTTGATTACATCTTATAGAAATGGTAGATACCACTTAGGGGCAAGCTGTTTGTGACTAGAAAGAGAACAAAAAACATGCTCAAGGTGAAATTTGATCATTACCCATTGTCTCTCAGGTGGCATGGCCTCCAAATATAATGGTGAATCCCCCCTAAGGGCCAAATATTGCCTTGGAAAATATAATTGTGACCTTTATTCTGCTGTTGCCATGGAGTTATGCCTCTTCTTGTTAGAAGGTCAATCACTGTATTTAAATGGAGTGAACACTGAATATATATAATGCATACAGTCTACTATTATTTCTTTGCAGGAGGCTTATTATAGGGTTTGGTATGCAATCTAAATTACATGTCTGAAAAAATAAAGCTTTTTAAATTCAGGACATTTTATAGGATTCATTGAGTGAGAATCTCTTTTCCAAATTCCATGAATTTCCTGATAGCCTTTGAAGTTGTTTTTGTCTGAAACTAGCCTTATTTCCTCCATTCTTTAAGGAAACCTTTTCTTTCAACCATCTCCTACAAAAATGACTTTCTTTTATGTTCATGAGAATTTGGATGCAATTATTTTATAATAAGTCCAACTCTGTAAACAACACTATCATTTGTAGACTTTTGAATGTCATTATCATAAACACAAATCAATGCTTATTTTGCTCCTATTTGGCTTTGAAATAGTATTTAGAGTCTGTGTGACTCTGACTTTTATCAAACTGAGTTTCCTCTGTGAGGAAGTTCAGCTAGCATCTTACTCTGGGTTCTACACTACAGTTTTTCAAATTCCTGATACTGTTGATATGTGCAAGCAGTCCACTTTGAAAATGGAATTTGCCATTTCATCCTACTCCAAACTGAGTGTGGAGAGAAAGGGGTACTTCACTAAGGGTATTTGTGCAAGAGGACTGCAGATGTATGTGGAATTGTGCTTTCAATGATGACTGTAGTCATCTGTTACTTTCCCTCCCAATGAGAACTTTGGAGGTGAAAGTTGATTAGATTATATTTTAAGCTAAGGGACCTTATAGATCCTTTTCACCTACACTACTTTGATTTATAAAAGATAACGAGAAAGCTGTTTGGGACACTCTAGACACATGAGTTTTAGGATAGTGAAGGGCATCACGTGTAAGGTGTGATTACATTTGCTTTGTCATATTGTGTTTAAAGGGACAATAGATCTTATTTTCCTCTAGAAGTTGTAGCTGTAGGTTAAATAAGCATTTCCAATCCTTTCCACAGCCTCTTTGTTGGATCTAGGGCTAGATGTGCTCTTCTGAGTAAATCACTTCTCTCAGATTAATAGAATGTAAACAATGGCATTGGCATTGTGGACAGATACAAGGACTGAACTATATGTTTATGGAGCACTTAGCACAAAACACAAAACATACTTGCAAATATGTGCAGAAGTAAACATGCATCAACATAGCATGTGTAGAAAATCCATATAGTCTGCTTGTTAGGAAGAATGTGCAGCCAGCAACTCAGCTAACTTGAGAGTTGGAGGGATTGATGGCAGCAGAAACGTAAAGAGTTGAGCTCCAGTCCTGTTGCCTATAAGCAGGAGGCTATGGCTTAAGCTTCTGTCCAGTGGCAAGAAGTGGGAAAGCCTGGGAAGTCACTGCCTGATTCTTCCCTAGAGTTAACTGCAGAGTGGCCCTTCTGTACCTAAGTTCTCCTCATTTCTGATTATATAACATGTGGGAAGGTTTGTTTTGTTTTGGTACTGGGATTGAACACAGGACCTTATGTTTACCAGATAGGTACTATGCCACTGAGTTATATCACTGACAACAAATGGGATTATTGATATCTGTTTATGGATGTATATTTTAAGAATTTAAAAAATAGGAAACTATTAACCCATTAGATTTGGATTACTACATCATTGGGAAAACCAAATGCAAAAGTTATTAGGACTCATTATATTTCTTTTTCATATTTATGAAGAGAAGGACTTTAAAGAACTAAATGAGAACTGAATTCTGGTCCTTATCTTGCAATGAAGAGCTACTAACACTTGGCACATCTTTTTAGTTCCTTTACTCTATGAAAGTAATGGAATAGATCATGTAATTTAAAAATCTTCATGGATAATATTTTGTGAATAAAAAATTCTTAGTGTGTGTTTGGGGACTTAGGATGTCTGTTAGCATATTTGTAAGACTATGCTAGCAATTTTGCTCCCTTACCTTTCAGTTAGCATGGTAGCAGATATGTCAAAAGGTTTAGCATGTGCTTGGTTTCTACCTGCATTGTTCTAAAATTGTAAGCTGACTGAATATGAGCAGAGATACTTTCTAGCATATGGACAACAAGTCATGGAGATGCAAAGTAGATTCTCATAGATAGACTTACGAGTGTAACTTAAATTCTTCTATGATAGACTCCTTCCTAAAACATGTAAGTCTTTTTCAAGGTTCACTGAAGATGAGCAAAATTTATTATCTGTCAAGTTAAAATAGTGGACTAAATTATACACTAAATTTCTAGTTTGCCTTTAATACATACTTTTCTGTTTCTATTTCTTCCGATGTGAAATGGAAAATAATATTTTTTCTACATAGTGTATATGGAGTTTAACTTTCAGAGCCAAGAAAGCATAGGCAGCATGTCATGGGTTGATTTGCTTGGCCAAACCATTCCTTTAGAATGCATGGGAGCTTTGTTTTATTCTGTTGAGCCTCACCTTTTCCATGGTGTCTGAATATGTACTTTCCCTTTATGTAGGCATTGAAGGGTAGCTTTTAAATAAAGAGATGTGTACAATTGTTTATCTGTTTTGTAGGAAATTTCACCTCAGCTGCCTCCATCAAACTTGACTGAAAAGCACAGTTTGTCAGCCTTTCTAGTCTGAGAACCTTATTAGCTTCTCTCTGTTCTGCTAGTAGAGTTTACTCTGTGGCTGCTCTTCAGACTCTTCCTGATTTAACTCACTGGATTTGATTAGTGAATAAGAGATGAGAAACTGTTTTTCAAATATAATATATCTATATATATTCATATATTTCTTTGATCTTATGTATTGCTTCTTAGGAATGGAATCTTCAAATGTTTGTATGTGACTCTGAAGAGCACCATTCAGAACTTTCTCTCAAAGTGCATGGGGATCTGGGAGGTGAAAAGTCCTTTCACTTTCTGGACCCAACAAAGTGTATCATTTCATGCTCTGCAGAGCAGAGAGTTGAAATTGGGTGAGTAAGAGTGACTTCTACAATTCTCACTAGTACCCTTCCTGAGAACAAATCTTACTAATTTCAGAGAATGTATTTCTCACAGGAGGCGTGGGGGCACAGAACACCAATGTCTTCTGTGTCTGTCTCTCAGGGCTCTGATGTGCTCAGGCTCTCTGGGAGGGGGCTATTCCATGCTGTCTGGCAGGATTCCCTTCCTGGTGAGCTGTTGGCTGGGCTTCAGGTCCTTGCATGCTGCTGGCTGTTGGCCTCCCTCAGGTTCTTGCCACATGCTCCCACCCACTCCATGGAGCATCTGACAGCCTGGCAGCTGGTATCTTCAGAAACAGATGAGGGCAATTAATCTCCATATTTTGTTGGATGAATTTAATGGTATATTTTTATAGTTTCTGATAGATTTAGAACTATTTCTCCTGTCTTACTGTGTCCAGCCTTTATTACCATGACTTTCTCCCTGCTTTTTCTTGTTTCTTGTTATTTTGATAATTTTCCTTATCACTACTTCTGTCTTTCTCTTTATTGATATGTTATCCCTTACTTTATTTTAAGCTGGCTATCCTTAAGCAACATATAGTTACGTGTTTTTTGACAAAAGTAAATTTTGTCTTCTTTTCCCCAGAATAATACAAGAGTGTTAGCACATTTTAATTACCTGGTTGTCTTCATTCTCCAGCCTTCTTTTCAATCTAGCCTCATGAATGTGGGAAACAGCAGAGCACAGTGTAATGACCATTAGAATAATGACTCCTGAAAACATACCCAAATTTGAGTCCGAGAACCTGTGACTTTTATGTGATCTTACATGATAAACGGGACTTTGTAGATGTAATTAAGAATCTTGAGCTATGCAGACTTCCCTGGATTATCTGATGAGCCCAAATTGATAAGAAATGTTCCTGTGAGGAAGCAGCAGGATCAGGGTCACACAGAGAATATGATGAGGGAAGTAGAGGCAGGAATGAGGTGCTTAGGAGATAGAAGAGTCAGAAAGTGGCAGTGGCTGCTGGAAGCTGGAAAGATAGATGGATGTTGGCTGCAGTCCTAGAGGAAGTGGGCTCATTACACTACTTGACTTGGATCCAGTAAAATTCATTTCAGATTTTGGTCCTTCTGAAGTATAGAATGCTACATTTGTGTGTTAAGCCAATACATTTTGGTAATTTGATACAATAACTCTAGGAAACTAGTATGGAGTAGGTAGGGTACTGGTGTACAAAACACTTAGAAATGGGAAAGTGACTTTGGAGATTGGTATCGTGAAATGGCTGGAAAATTTTTGAGCAGAATGAAAGGCTTGATTTTTTTTGGAAAGAGTAATGGTAGAAATATGGATGTTAAAGGCTCTGCAGGTGAAGGTACAGAAAGAAATGAGGAACATAGTGCAGAAAATCTATATTATCCTAGAGAATGCCTAAATCATCAAAAACAAAGGACTGACAGAAATATGGCAGTTAAAAGTGCTGCCATGAAGGTTCACATAAAAAATAAGGAACTTATTAATCAAAGCTGGAGAAAAGAGGATCTTGTTACATAGTATCAGAAAGCTTAACCAAATTTTGTCTTACTGTTATGTTCAGAGTAGGAATTTTGAGCAATGAACTTCGTTAGTTAGATGAAATCTCCAAGCATAGTGCTGAAAGTGTCAGTTAGTTTCTTGTAGATGATTGCTACATCACTGTTACATAAGTTGAGGGAATAATTTAAATAAAAAGAATTCAAGTACAGCCAGCAAGTAACATGTTGACAATCTTCATTGTATATGTATTTTTATAACAAAACTGAAAACACTGCTAAAAGAAGAAACTAGAACTTGATTTGGTAAATGCTCAGCCTATGTAAATCACAAAAGTTTCTAAAATTAGGAAGAAACCATGTTCTGGAAAGTAAGTCAGGGGTGTGCAGTGACTGGATATCCTTTTTATTATGCTTTAGAAGATCAAAAATTGAAGTATGAACTCATACAGATTAGAAATATGAGTCTATCAAGAGCCTCAGTAGAAGCCAGGGATAGAGATGGGACTACCAAGGAAAGAGCACTGGAGGAAGTTGCTATCTAAAGATATGAATTTATGTTATGCCTACAGTAGACACACATGGTTTTGAGAATGGAATGTTAGCAGAAACACGGTTGGCTTGGAAATAAAACAACAGAGAGAGGACGAAATGAAAGAAAACCATCAGATTCCAAAATTGTACCTGTGGATAGAGGCTAACTGATAAATTCACCTGCAGGTGTATCATAAGAACAGAAGGAGGCTGGAAGGAGTCCTGTGAAGGTAGAGCTACAGGCTAATTGGAAATGTAGAGACACAAGCCACACAAGGCTATTCTTCAGCCTTGAATCCTAATGGAGTTTTCCCGGGTAGCTTGGTAGATTTTGAAATTAATTAGGACTAGTAAGGACTCCTTGTCTGCCTTGCCTCTTTCTTTCTCCTTGCATGCCTACTTCATTCAATGGGACCATTTGTAACTGTTAGCCTCTCTTATGCCCTCACTTTATTTTGGGAACAAATAACCTATTTCCAGAATTTCAAAATATTCTAGAGGAGATAAATTTTGGTCAGGGATGGAATATACCCAGATTCTTACCTATATCTAATTTTGATGGCTTAAATGAGAAAATTTATATTATATTTTGGGTTTGAGTTGATTCTGTAATTGGCTGAGAATTTTGAGAATCTTGGCATGGGTAAATGTATTCTTTATTTAGAAGACTCCTGTTTTGGAGAGCAGGGGATGAACTATGGTAGGTTGAATAATGATATCATAAAGATGTGGATGTTAAACTTAAACTCATGCATTTATTACTTTGTAGAGTAAAAGGAGCTTTCTAAATTTAAGATCTTGAGATTGGATGATATATGGATTATCTCACAGAGCCTGATGTAATCACAGGGGTCTTTACAATTGGAAGTTAGGCAAAACCAGATGAAATAGAGATGCACAGGATGAGAAGAGACTTGGCCAGCATTGCTGCTGCCTTTGGTGATGGAAAAATCATGGCAAGAAAAATGTAAGTAGCCTTAAGAGACTGCAAAGCAGAAGGGGATGGATTCTTCCTTGGAGTTTCCATAAAGAAATGCACATTGCCACCATCTTTATTTTAACCCAGCGAGACGCTCTTCATACTTCTGCCTTTCCTAACTATAGGATAATGAATTGCTATTATATTCTGTTGTTGTAAGCAACTGAGTTTTTGCAATATCAGTTAAAGGAAATATATAGAGCATTATTAAAACACTAACCTTTCCTGCTAGTCTCATTGTTCATCCTTCTGTAAAACATCTATGGAGTGCTAAATTTTATAAATAAGAAGAAATTACTTTTGATAAGTGATTGGCCATCAAAAGATTATTGGAACTTTGGAGTAGGTTGGTGGCAGTCAGTGACAGCAACAGGGACATGGTAGGGAAACCACTCCTATGTCAGTATTGAGCTGCACCAAGCACCTGCCTGTCTTTCAGCCTAAGCTGCAAGGCTGCTGGTCTCAAGTGGGCCAGGAAATAGAAAGGTGAACACAGCAGGGAGTTGACATGGTGACTGAAAGCAAGACAATCCATGGAAGTGGTCACAGTGGCACAAACTGATTTGGAATGGTCTCCTCCTATGCCGAAAACCTATTGAATTAATACTCTACATTTGGGGCAAGCCTTATGGCCCAGATGAAAAACTGTACTTATCTGAAATGTTTGCCTACTTACACAAAATTCTTCTAAGAATGAAAGTATGCTAAATTGTGTTCTTTTTATTTCAATAGAAAACTGAACATACATAAGATATTCTTCATATTAAATCGGAAGAATAAGTCAGTAGAAATAAATTTGGAAAGACAAGTAGGAAAAATGGAATACAAAATAATATAACTATGAAATTTTAAAAAACAGTATAAGTTCAGAAACAATGAGTATAATGTAGCTATCAGTGCTTGGGTCACTTGTGGATACGAATAGCAGGTAAAGTGGCCATGTTTTTGTTCAGTGATAGAAAAGTCACAAATGTAGGTGAATTGCTTTAGTGAAAGCAGTTGAGAAGATACATCTAACAGCATCTGCTCATGGAACTTTTGGGTCAGGTCCCTGGAAAATGGCCAAAACCACAAGCACCTGAAAGACATCTTCTTGGCATAGGTGTCAGTAATGAGCCCAGAGGTGGCCCAATGTTAGACCTTCACAGAAAAGCGTACGTCATATGTCATGTGACAAAGGGCACCCACAACAAAATATCTAAGGAAGATTTCTTGCAAGTCTTCAGCAGAGTCAGCTCTGGATTTCCATTTAGTTTTGTATTTTTTCCCCAAGATTAAGATGAAAGGACAGAGAATTAGCTATCACTTATGTTAGTTGCTCCAGAGGACAAAACCCCAAAAAGTTATAAAATATTAACCATTACAGGGACTCTGGAGCTCAGCTGTGCTTTTCATACTTAATCTAAAGATCAGAGACATTTCCAAGTTCTTGGCCGGTATTTTAGCCTGAGGAGAAGGCATGCTTGCTAAAGATTAAGAAAGACAGCTGCTATTCTCCTTGTTTGTACGGGGATCACAGGAGCTGACACACTACCTCTTTTTCCCCATTTGCTTGTTCTGACACTGGTTTCTGAAATGTAAGTTGCAGGCTCCTGAGTTCACACATGGTTAGGCCAGCAGATACCTGCATTCAAGTCAAATCTAGCCAAATAAAGGGTACGCATCATGCACTGCTCCCTGTCACTGTTCCTATATTTTTCTGGGTGTGCATCATGTGTCTTCAACACTGTCATGCCAGGTGTGAAGAGCACAAAGCTATGTTTTTTTGACATATGACGAGGTACCTTACATGCAATGCTTAAGCTTGAGTGGAGGAAGGAAATTCTAAAGGCAGGTGGAGGGACAGAGCATCAACACAAGAGCAGTCAGCTGAAGAAATTCTCCCAGACAAGAAAACAGCCTTGGCAAAGGCAGGTAAGAATGGCTGGGGCTGAAGACAGTTGCTGCTTGTCCAGGGAGCCACAAAAGCTGTAATAAAAAGTGAATGAGCTGGATGGGTAGGCATGTTGACCAGGGCCTGTTTCAAATGCTTAAAATTTTCTTTCATCACTTAATTTTTAAAAAGGAACAAATACACTATTTATAGCTGTTTTATGCCCTAAGGAACTCAGAAAAATATAAATTTAAAAGATATCTTGCTGGCTTTAAGAAATTTTGCTATACTGTTTACAAAGGGAGGAAATCTACAAGTGTGATTTTTAAACACCACTTCAAGGTACAACTTCTATAATACCTTTTACTGATCACACACCCATGCGCACATGCACACACCCACATGTATGTGCGCACACATTCTCTCACGCGCACACACACATGGCTTCTTGGTCTCCAACAGTCCTATTAAGGCTCAGATGGAAATTTGAGCCCTGCACAGCCTCCTTGCAATTCAGTTCCTTCTGTCTATCTTCACAAGCAAGGGGGAGCAGAACTGGAGCTTTCTTTCCTCCACGACAATCTTTAAGGGAAGGGAATGGAGATTTCCTGCCAACGCTGCGGCTGTGTCACTTCCATCACTGAATTTGTGCGCCATCTTTACTCTGGATGCATTTTCACCTCTTCAAATCTGAAACTGTAGGGCTGTGCCCAACTGATTATTTTAGTGGCTTTGTAGACTCAAAGTGTAGACTCACTTTGTAGACTAAATTAGACCACATTTTGTCTAATACAACAATAAAATAATATTTTTAAAATTTTAACCATTACTACTTGGAAAAAAATACTCTGCTGCCACATATATATGACCAACATTCTGTGAACCTGGAGGCAGTCCTTGTTTTCCACAAGAGCAGGTGAGCTCTTGTTGAGGTCCTATATTGATTTCATTCACCCAGAAGTAAAATAGACCTACATCACTTGTCTTTTTTTAGAGCAACAGTTACCAAGATTTATGAGGAAGAAACAAAGCATTCTGAAGTGTGTGTGTGTGTGTGTGTGTGTGTGTGTGCATAAGTGTAATAAGTGTATAGGTGTATGGAGAGAGAGAGAGAGAGAGAGAGAGAGAGAGAGAGACCTTTTGACTACATGTCTGATGTTGCTCCTTCTACCATTTCAACCAGCCCGTAGCAGTCTCCCTATTGCTCAGCCAGAGAAGCCTGCATCCTTGGGGATGCAGCCAATTACCAGTTTACCTTCTGCCCTTAGAGAAGGCCCTCTGAAAGGAATATCTGCTTTCTTTGCCTGGGCTGGTGCAATAGTAATTGATACCAAAGACTTGGGATGCTGCTGTAGGGCTAAAGCCATTATGTTAAGTCCATCTTACCAACTGGCCATAAAGAAAGGTTCTTGACTGACTTTTTTCCAAATATACATATATATTGTTTGAGATCCCATCAGGAGTGATTTATTTCTAAAAGTAGGTCTGCCTGCTGGGGTGCTTAACATTTTTTTTTATCATTATACTTTCTTTGTGAAGCTAAGTAAAAAGCTCCCCCAAAACAGCTGTTTGTGCAGCAAATGATACTTTAGTAAGGAACTCACAGGCATGGATGCAGGATGGCGGGGTTCTGAGGCTTTGTTATGTATTCAATTGAGGGAGACATCCACTGTGAGGTCATTAACAGGAAAAGAACTTCAAACACAAAGTATAGAGGAATTACAATGAAAAGCATTTTTAACAAAGGATAAAAAGATGTAGGAGCCAGAGGAAGATTCAAAGGAGGGCTCCTGCGCAGGTCTGATTTCTGTGAGCGGGAAGGAGCAAGACCTCTGGCTGGCTGGGCTGGGAGTAAGTGGGGGAGGACCTGCAGCCTGGCAGGCAGCTAGGGGCTTGGCAGGACAGAAAGCTGCTCACAGATGCAGGAGGGCATGGGCATAAAAGATTCTCCTCATGTAAGGCTGATTAGGTGCGGGAGGAATCAAAAGGCAAGAGGCCTGTGAGAAGCGATACAGCTCCCGGAATGGTTATTGGTAAGTGACCGATTGTGTCTGCAGGCTCAAGAACGTTGGTTGAATTTCAGCAACTTTGATAAAGAACTTAGGGTCATGAATGCGTATTTTTCTGATGCCTTCTGTTTTTCAGTGACTTTTCTGTATTTATCAGAAAACATAGCACATACTTATTTCAATTAATCATTCACCCAGGTCTGATTCATCTTAGCTGTATCATCTCTATCTTAGGTTTGAATCTTTTTTATAGTGCATATAGAAAATTGTTCATGAGGCTGCCATTATCACCCAATAGTTTTTCCCTTTTTTCTTTTAGTAACAGATCTTTTATCCCACACTCACCCCTCCACCTCATCTCCATTGGATTTCAGTAGGCAGAGTCAGGTAAGAGCACATGACTTCTTCCATAAGGGCATACAGTCAGAGCTCTGTGCATTCTCTATATTCTCATCCTACTTTCCTGATTCATGGGCTGAGGTATGGGCTTGGTGGTAGAGCCAGAGTTGATTCTGCAAAGTAAAACAAGTGTCCTGGTGGGACAATAAGAAAGAGGCCCTGAACTCCTTGATGACCTCAGAGATGAAAGTGGCCAACTTCAGCCTGTTTCATGCGAGGAGACCTCCATGGTAGGACAGTGACAGGATGGAAGCTGGGATGACAAAACAAACTCCTAGGTGAAGTAAGTGATTACCCTCTGTAAAATGGCATGTTTCTGCAAATCCATTTTGGGATCTGAGAAACCCACGGAAATAGAATGCTTACAGAAGAAGGGAAATTGTTACTAAAAGAGAAACAAACAATGTCTTTTTTTTTTTTTTTTTTTTTTTTGCAGTACTGGGGATTGAACTCAGGACCTTGAACTTGCCAAGCAAATGCTTATTTTACTGAACTATATCCCTAGGCCAAACCTCTAAGTAAGCCCTCTCACTTACTTTCTCTTAGTCAATTTAAGATTGTTGATTTTTGGATATCACATAGCTGGGTGATATGTTGCAGTCTCTAACTAACTTACTGTAGATGGAATCTCTGGTGTATAGGTTATGATAACAGTTGCCTGGGTAACCTTCTAGGGATCCAAGGGCTGATTTTGCTGAGAACTGACTTTTCACTTGTGCCTGTGAGTGTGATAGCTCACAAAAGTAGGATAAAAAACTTGGCATCTGTGTTTTCATATTGTATCTGTCCCATCTCTGTCTTAACCCTGGAGTAAGGTTCTACTTGCTCTGAAGATGGACACACTGATTATTTAAGACATTATTTTTCCAAGACTCTGAACAAGGATTAGCCAGGCTTACTGCCTGCTGATCTGACCTGTGTGCTTCCACTCCACCCTCCTGCATTTACCAGGACAAGCCCTGAAACAACTTCAGTGAGAGAAGAAGGCTAAGGCTTTATGCAAAGTGGTGATACTTGCTGTGAGAGTAACTCAGCAGCCCCAAAGTGCAGGATCAGATGTAGGAGTCCCTCCTAGGTCCTCATTCTGATCTCAGAAGTCAGTATTTGTGAGATCTCCTCTGGCCCATCAGAAGCACAGCCTATCTAGCAGCCAGGCCCGCCACTTGAGTGAGACCTCCTCACTGGCCCATAGACAGTCCAGCAGACCCAGAAGCCAGGCCTTCTGCATGAGTGAGACCTCCTTTGGCCCGCCAGAAGCTCAGCTGACCCAGCAACCCCTACTGACTAATCAACCCACAGGCACACAGTTCTGCACCAAAGGTCACTGCTATACAGAATGATACAGACAAGGAGCAAAATGCAATCTCAGGTCCCTAGCCCAACTATGACAAATACAGGAGACACAACCATAGAAGAAAATGGGAATTATGCAGTTGAAATCTCTGAATTAGAAGCATCTGAAATAAACAAACAAATGCAGAAACGTATAGAGAAACTCAGATTGCAGTTAACCTCTGAAGTTAAAAAAGAAATCTTTGAATTACTAGAACATGTAGTAAAAAAAAAAAACAGCTGCAAAAGAGTATAGAGGGAATCAGATCAGAAAT
>PVKN010029426.1:0-12985 GCA_004027915.1 Capromys pilorides
CATTCTCTTCTTATTTAGCACAGAACAAATTTTAATATGAAAAATAGCCTTGGAAGGAGTGGATTTCACTTATACCAAGATACTCATGATGGACCTAAAGAATCTCCCTGAGAGCAAGGTGCACAAGGGACAAAGTGATCCTGGGACCAAGTCCTCAAAGGTTGTGGCGGAGAAGTGGGCTTGTAGGAGAGGGAGGGGCACGTTGAGCCACCTAACCTTACACCTGCTAGGGAAGCCACTCTTTCAGATTGGCACGCAAGAGCCAGTGCTGAGCCCTCTGCCCTGGGCATAGAGGGCATCGGTATACATCTCATGGGTCTGGGACTCCCTGCAGTGCAGGGTGGGTGGATACAGCAGCCCATCTTCCAGGGAATGTGCTAGATGGGACACACAGCTAGTGTAACTCGCTTGTCATCAGGAATTGCAAAAACCCAGGCCATGAGGCCACTCGAGAGGCGTGCTGCCTGGGGACATGAAGCCTCTGGGCATTAGTCCAGGGATGTGGGAGGATTAGACTCTGCCATTATCTCTGAGCTGGAGGGCAGGAAAAAGTCATTCTGCCCCAGAACCTGGCCTGCTGTGGGGGTCTGTTCAGTCTGCTCGGGAGTGCCCATCCTACTTTGGGAGAGTAGCACAGTTAGGGGTGACACGGCACGATACAGGGCACCCGCCAGGGAGGGCAGGTGGGTAGGGAGAGTGAGTCAGGAGGAGGGAGAGGCAGTTGACCCTTGCAATGCCCTTGTCCTGCGGCAAAATGAGCCAGTGCACCTCGTCCAGTAGAATGTCCCCAGGAGGTCGTGGGGTGCTGTAAAGAATGCAGGTTTCTGTCCTTCCTATCTCACCATGATAGGCCTGGTGGGCAGAAACCTGGGCAGGAGTGAGAGGTACTTCCTGTGGCGTGGCCCTTACACATATCTTGGGGTTTATGGGCTGGCATGTGTCTGACCAGCAAGGGTGAGCGAGGAGAGAGGCCCTGCCAACTGTGGCACCCGGGGACACACTGGCCAACAGGGGCGCCGGCTGGCAACCTTGTGCCTGCACCCCTCACAGGGATTGGGATCTGGAGGGGGAAGGGCGGGCCCAGGGCTCGAGTCTCCTTGCCCTGGTGGCCTCAGGCTGGGGTGCGGGAGGCCTAGCTGTCCACCCTCCTGCTTACCTTATGGTGCCGAGCTTCCTCGTGGTCTCCTGTGCCCATGAGGCAGGAGATGAGGGTGGCCCGTGGCCCTCCACAGTGCTGACCATGCTGGGGTAGCCGGTGGGGCGGGGGAAGCGGCCCAGGGCAGTGTTGTTGGCGTTGTTGATGTTGGCGTTGGAGCCAGTGGACGAGTAGCTGCTGGGGGTGAAGGTGGAGTCCACCAGCTTCTCGTGGGAGGGCGACTCAGTGTCACCCTGGTTGTTTCCCGCCTTGTTGATGTGCAGCGGGCGCTGGGTGGTGAAGGTCTGGGGGAAGGTGCTCCGGCTGTCGCTTTGGTAGTAGGTGACATGGTTGCCGAACAGGCCACCGGCCCTCTGTAGGCAAGAGCGAGCGGGGGTGGAGGGGCGGCTGTCAGCAGCCTCCCCTTCCCCAGGGCAGCTCTGTACATCGGGGCAGGAACGTGCTGCCCACTGGAAGCCTGTCTGCACCTCAGGGGCCCAGACATGGCAGGGGGACTTGGGTGCTGAGCCCCCAAGGCTGCGCTATTGGGGGTCCAGAGCATGCAGAGGGCTGGCACCCCATGTGTGGGAGTGTGGGCTGGCAGGAGGCTCTGTGGGTGACAGCCTCTCTGGGCATCCTGGGAGTCCTGGAGACTGGAGTTGGGTGTCAGGACAGGTTCAGGATGGGGGTCCTGCGAACCCCAGCTGCTGGACGTGGCAGGGACCCTTGTGAGGACCACGGGGTGGGGAAAGGGACCAGTGCAACTCGATTTCTGCAAGATGGAAACCCACTGGCTCCTAGAGCTAGCAGCTGTGCTGGCCAAACAATTTGGAAAAATAAGGATGGAGCATCAGTTATGCCATGAGCTCTTTCTCCCTAGGTGGTCTTTGAGATTTTAAAATTAGCAACCAGGGCTTTCCCCGAGTATTCTTCCCTTGCCCTAGGCGAATGGGCAGTGCCCTAGCCAGTTGTAAGGGTGTCTGTCCTATGTGTGTGGGGGTGTCCCTCCTCACATCAGAACATCCTGGGCTTCTGGTGCCTGGGCCTGTGGTTCTGGGATCTTGTGTTAATGTGGTGCAGTGCCTCTGAGGCCACTCAGTGAGACTCATGCAGTGGGAATGAGGATGAGGATGACAGATGGCCAGGGGCAGGGTGGGCTGATCTTAGCTCCCTATGTGTGCCGTAGCCTAGGAGCTGGGCAGGTGCCCGGGTGCAGGGCCGAGCCAGGCCCTGGTGCCGTGAGGGTTGGTAGCTTTTCTTTTGCTATGGAAGGAATTTTAGCCAAATGCTTTTGCGGCGAAGCAGGAAACACAGATGGATGAAGAGAGGTGATCCAAGAGCTCGGGTTTCAGCCGAGTTTAATTTTCACGATTGCCATTGTTGGTCAGCCTGTCTCTAGGGAAGGAGAGAGAGGCCTGGAGGGACCACCGTGATCCAGACAGCACAGCGCCATTACACCGCGCAGCCACTACTTGCTGTGTGGGGACATGGCTCAGGAGGCCAGACCTCGTGATGCTCACTGAGGAAAGCCGGAAGTCCGGAGTTTTACTTGAATGTACCAGATGTTCAGAGAGTGTCTAACAAAACAGGTGTGCAGATAAGCTGTATCTGGGCTGACCCAGAGATTACCCGAAACTTCTCAGGTACAAGTTTCTTTCAGGGAGTATTTCCCTTAGAAACATGGCGCCTCCTGCTGTTCCGAGCTGCTGAGTCCTAGGGGCACTTCTGTGGTACAGAGTCAGACTTAGGGGTGGAGGCACAAGGGATGAGGGAACAGACGAGTGGACATGCTCGGAGCCTGCTACAGAGGTCAGACCTTTCCTTCTGGGTTTTCTTGGCAGGACTCAGTCCACCACCCCTTTTGCTTCCAACTGAACTTGGTAAAGAAAAGTGCTACTGTCATGGTACCTACCCTGAAGATGTCATCTTCGGAGGCAGCAGACACAGCCTCCTTCATGGCCTTGTCCAGCTCTTCCTCAGCAGTCAGATCTCCAGAGATGGCTCGTCGGATCTCGGGCCCAATGTCATGCAGTGTGCGCAAGCCAGCCTGGAGGCCAGAGGGACGCGGGAGGACCCTGATCATTACCACCAAACTTCATGGCCAGCCATTGCCTGGCACTGTCCTGCCCAGCCCTGTACCCACTGCTTCCCTGCCAGGCTGTGGTTCATTGCACCACTACGGGCTTTCTTGGATTACCTCTTGGCCCCCTAAGCTGGAAGGGTATGCTTGTCTATCTAGAGGAGTGAGAGAACACGAGGGCCACCAGGCGCCTGGTCGGTTCAGGAGCTCCAGCTGAGTGTGCAAGGGCTGCGGGGTCTGGAAGGCAGGCAGGACTGTGCAGGGCAGTGTGAGGAGGTGTGGAGGAAGGGCAGGGGCACATCTCCTTCTCACATCTCCCTTTAGAAATGCTTGGGACCCTCAGAAGTTCCCTTCTGAAGGGACCTGGCCTTCAGCCTCCAGGTGAGGCGTGGACCATTGGCAGTATCAGAGGAAGGTGACTGGGGCCTTGCCAGGTGTGTGGCCCCTCTCCAGCTTCTCACCTGCAGGGACAGAGCGTTTCTCTGGGAGGGCTTTCCCACAAGGCCTTGCTCTTTACGCTTCTTGAACTTGCGGAAGTACTCTTGGATCAGGAAAGTGGCATAGAACTTGCCAACTGTGACCTCATCATCTGAGATACAGAGAGAAGAGAGGGTTGGAGGTGAACAGCAATTCAGTTGGACTTCATTATTTTTTTTTTCTTTACATTTTAAAATTTAACTTTTTGAGGAGTAAGAAAAGAGAAAAATATATAAAATGTTATGTAGTGAAAGTCTATTCCCCCATCACGTCCTCTGTCTTTTGCTCAGTTGTTGCCTCTTCATAGCTAGCCAACTCAAAAAGTTATTTTCTTGGCTATTTTTCCAGCACTTACTAGTGCAAATGCCTCCTGAGTAGCTGGGGCTATGGGTGGACCGCTGTACACTACGCACGGCTGCTTCTTTTTCTATTTTTTTTTTTTTTCTTTTTGAGACAGGGTCTCACTATGCAGTTCAGGCTGGCCTTGAGCTCACTTTTGTAGCCCAGGCTGATCTCGAACTTGCACTGATCCTCCTGCCTCAGCCTCCCAAGGGCTGGGATTACAGGCGTGTGCCACCGCGCCCGGCTTTCTACTTTTGGTTGCAGATAGCCTAGTGTCAACATTATCTCTTACCTTGCGTTTTGTTTTCCTGAATGGACATTGCTAACTCTTATTTGATCCTATCGTAGACTGAGGGCAGACAGAGTTCTGTTTCGAGATTGGAGAGGGGCGGGTGGAAGGAATGCCTTCCTCTTGGTGAGGTTTGGGTTTTTCCTTTCCACTAGACAGAATTGGTTATTGCTCCATGTGTCCCCCCTGGGCTGGGGACCAAAGGTCACATGACTGAACTCTGTGTCCCTGGGCTGTAACGGGCAGCAGGTACTTCCCCTAGGAAGCGCTGCTGCACCCCAGCAAGTGGCTCTTTGCCTCCTGCCCCCCACGAAGGGCACAACTGGAGCCAGCTTGGGTCTCACAGCTTGCGATGGCTGTCCCCACCTTCGCTGTCCCTTATAAACAGCCAATGCCACACAGCACTGATGAGCTTCCCCCAGCAGGGCCTCGTTTCCATGTGGGCAGAGGACCCTAGGCTCCAGCCAGGGAAGTCGGGTGCAAGCTCAGGGTCCTAGGCTCCCCAAGACCTAGGTTTAACCCTAAGTCTACTCTACTCACCACACAACCAACGGGCAGCTACTAAGCTTCTAAGAGCCTCAGTTCCTTGGTAAAATGTCATAGAAATGTTTTATGAATTAAGTAAACTCGTCGCAATAAAACATCACTTGGCCTATCATGGTAACTTCTAGCCCCACCTTTGCTTTCTGGTTGGGAGATGTTTTCTATAGGGGGCACCTCCTTCCTGTAGGGTGGTTTGGAAATGTATGGATATTTTCCAGTTGTCAGAGTGACAACTAAAATAAATAATATATACTTGATGAGTATATTTACTTAGCCCTAATTTCAAAATGACAGGTCCAACGTGTTGAAAATATTTAGCATTTTCTTACTGTCTTTCACAACAACCTTATTTGTTCTAAGGGGGGGTACAACTGTGCATCTTATCAGTTAATTATAATTTCTTATATAGTTGTGCCTGAGCACTTAAATACTGAAAATATTATTATTTTTTTACAGTACCGTATGTTTTAAAAAAATGTATTTAGTACAGGGTCTCAGGGTCTCACTATACAGATCAGACTCGTAGTGATTCTCCTGTTTTCAGCCTCCCAAGTGCTGGGATTATAGGTGTGTACCACCACACCCAGTCTCAGCTGCGTCTCAGTGCGCTCCGGGGACAGGGCCGGCACAGCACTCCGGGGATCGAACCCTAGCCGCTGCACTGTGCCTAAGGCAGGTGCTTTAGTCTGCTGAGCTATCTGGCTGGCCCTTGAAAACATTTATTCTTAATATATTTTGTACTAGAGCTACAACATTATAGTTGAAATATTGAATTTATTTTTTATTGTAAAAAATCAGAATTTTGAAACAGGATACTAGAGTAACGATAGTATGTTGCACATCATTATCTCTACAAAAGTTACTCATCAAACAAGACAGCACGAGTTGTTGTCCAAACAATATTTGCACGAACCTTCTTTTCAATGAACTAAGAGAAATTAGCAGTAGCTATCGTGCACATGTGTATTTATCTTAGCTATTGTGTGTGCATATTTTTTTCCTTTTCCCTTTCTTCCTTTCCTCTTTCTCATCACAGTTTCTCTTTTCTTTTAAACAGTTTCTTCCTAATTCACAACATCTATTGTACATTTTGAGTCCTGTTTACTTGTTCAGCTTCTCACACTAGTGAGACTAAACATTGTTTATATGCGTGGATCTAAATTATTTCACTGATGAGTATGGTCTCAAGTTTCATTCATTTAGCTACAGAAGTCTGAAATGCATCTTTTTTATGGCTGACTAATACTCCATTTTATTTAAAAAAATCCATATCTTTTTATCCATTCCTCAGTTGATGGGCATTTGGATTGTTTCCAAAATTTATCTATGACATTGTGCTGCTATAAGTATGGGTGTACATATGTCGCTGTGGTATAATTTTTTTCTTTTGATAAGATGTTTTTAATTTTTCTGGGCAAAGCATTATGGTTCCACTTTGGAAATTATATGCATAACAAAGCCACTGCTATTTCCATCTGGGACCATATGACAGCAGAAAGAGGTTTTGTGCTTGATAGGGATGAGAAGGCCACTGCAGAAGAAGGAAAAGAATTTCACGAGAGGGGGTCCCAGGGGACTTCCCCTGGAGCAGTCTACAGCCATCAGCTCAGAGGCTTATGGAGAAATCGACACATTGGCAGATCCCTGGCACATTTGGCCAAACCTGGATGCGTTAAAGGGCTCGCTGGTCCCAGGATGCACAGCGGGAGACCGCAGCAGCGGTCCAGCCCGGGAGCCTGTATCTGGGTTCGTGCGAGGCACTGCGCCCCATTTCTCTCTGACCAGCAGGGCTTTTGGACCCCAGAAGGAGCATCTGGTGTGAGCAGGGCTCCTGTGAGTCTAGGAGATCCAAGAACAAGAACCTCCAGGGCGCTCTCTGTGTGTCTAAAGGAGCTGCGGTGGAGCACAGAGGCCGAGACGCCACAGCCAGCCGCGGTGGCGGCGGGACTCCCGGCGGCACTTACCACCGGCAGGGGGCACCACCTGGTCCAGCAGCTTCATGCTGGTCCGCTTCCAGATCTTCTTGATGATGGCGCGCAGCTCCTCGTTGGCTTGTTCGAGGTTCCCTGAGGGGTGGGAGATGCCAGGCTGAGAACATTCCTGAGGCCCAGGAGTGCGCTCCGAGGGGCTGGGTCCCTCTGAATAAAGTGAGAAGTCACTTACAGTGGTCTCGGGGAAGCCACCGGCGGTAGCCTCTTCCCACGCTCCGCCCTGGCCTGCAGCTTCACTGGCCTCCTTCCTGCTTTTCCCTAACCTTCCAAGTTCCTGCCTGCTTTCCATTCCCTCCCATCCAACCCACTTTCCTTCTTCCGTCCCATGTCTGTCTGATGTCACTACTTGCCCTTTCTCCCTACAGGTCACTCAGGCCGCCTTGGTGTCCCTTCCCCCCACCAATTTATGCTTTTTTTCCCAGAGTCCCTTGCAGCTAAAGAGCCTGCAGGTGCCAAGATAGAGCTGCAGCTGCTCACTCAGCTCTGCACCCATCGCCCTGCCGGGAGCACCAGGAGGTTGCTGTCCACGGGTGGCGCTTCTTGGGGCTCTCTCTGGGTAGCTGCAGGAACATGGGTGGCCAGAGGGAAGGACAGCAGCTTACCCTGGCCAGTATGTCTGTTTCTGTGGGACTCTGTCCCTGAGTCTCCACATGGAGAAGATGGCAAAGCCTAAGGCCAGAAGCAGAGATGCTGGCTTCTGTCGCTTTGGATATTGTTTGGGTTTACCCTCTCCACTGGTAAAACAGGCTTAGTAGATGGCCGGGCTGCCCAGCCACTGGGACATTGCTCTTACTGTGGTGGAAGGGAAAAGCTGAGATGTGCAACTATGAGAGAGATGGGAATGTTCTACAATGCCTCTGCATCGCCCCGGGAGTGGCTGGGGGATAATCTCACGGGCCTGACCTGATCACACGAGCCTTTTGAAAGTGCAGAGCTCTCTCCAGCTGGGGCCTTCACTGAGAAGTGGCCCAGAGCTGAGTATGGTCCCCAGTCGATAGCTAGCAGCACAAGGAGGACTGAAGACTCATAATGATAGGCAATGATTTTGGCCTACACCCAGGTGAGCTTGGAGGTGGCATTTTCCTCAGAGCCTCCAGCAGGGCACACAGCCTGGTCCCTATCCTGATTTCGGTCTTTTGAGACCCTCTGAAGAGAATGTTCTGTGGCTGGACTTACACCTCATGGGCTGCTGAGCTCCTAACTATATGCGTTTATAGCTGGAAAGTCTGTAACGACTTCTTATGTAGCGATAGGAAAGCAATCCAGGTGATGCTCATGGGCAGTACATGGGCGAGGCCCTAGGGGACGGGGCGGCAAGCTCTGCATGGATGGCCTGAGTTCAGATGCATTTCTGAAGCTACTCGGGACAGCAACCAGAGGTGGCAGTGGAGAAATGAGCCCCTGGATTCTGTGCCTGAACATCAGGTTAGAACAGTAGCTGCAGCCATAGGGCCCCACATGGGCCTCGCAGTGGAGGCCACCGAGCCCTATAGCAAGAGGCCTAATGCAAAGCATGTCATAATTCATGTGTAGCTGTAGAGTGTGAACGCAGAAGGAAGTAGGGTCACTAGTTAAGATCAGGCCACACCAGATCAGGCTGGGATGTCAATGGTGTCCCTAGGAAAAGAAGAGAGGATGCACAGGGCAGGCCCCTCAGAGAGGGACGCAGAGGTCGGAGTGCTGTAGCCAGGAGTGGACAGACAGAAGCAGAGCCTCCAACCACCAGAAGCTTGGAGAGGGGCTTGGGGCAGAGCCCACAGCCTCCCGAAGGAGGCAACCCTGCCTGTACCCTGTGTTTGGATTTCTGTTGTCCTGAGCCATGGTGTAGGAACTTTCTCTTGCTTTAAGCTCCCCAGCCTAGGATCACGTGTTACAACAACCTGGGAAACACCTGTACCTTCTAAAAAGGTCTTTTGTATTTTGGGAAGGCCTTCATTAATTCTCATAGTGATCTATGCAACTGTAGATTTTGTATTTTGGGGGATTTCATTTATTCTGTTTTGAGACAGGTTTCATTATGCAGTTCAGGCTGGCCTTGAGCTCACTTTGTAACCCAGGCTGGTCTGGAATTCCCAACTATCCTCCTGCCTCAGCCTTCCAAGAGCTGAGATTACAGGGTTGTGTCATCACATCCAGCTCATTTATTCTTATAATGATTTATGCAATTGTGGACTTCATCTTTTTTCTAAGCCTTCACTTATTTTCCTAATGATCTGTGCAACTGTGGATTTCCTGGTTTTGGGGGGTGACTTCATGCATTCTCATAATGAGAACATGCAACTGTGAACTTCATATTTGGGGAGCCTTCATTTATTATTATAATGATCCATATAATTGTAGTCGTAATATCTTGGGGCCTTTGTTTATTCTTATAATGATCTGTGTAACCATGGAACTTCATTTTACATCATCTAAGTACAGAAAGTACCTCCCTTCTGCTTTCCAGGGGAAGAGCTGCTTGCTGGGCTGGGCTGGGGTAGGGATGGGGCTCTCATTCTCTGAAGTAGGGGTGGATTTCTCCCCGATTCCTCCCCTTCACAAAGCCTAGGCACGAGCACTGACCTAAGCCTTACCCTCACAATTCTGAATGCTTTCTCTCGTGTCTTTCCAGCTACTTCTGAGCACATGCCTTATCTGTCCCACTTAGAATTTTTACAAGTTCTCCAGGTCTGTGTGTGCTGAAGGCTTCTCTGCAGCCCAGCACTATAGGCCCTTTGGTGGCCATATTGAAATGCCATTGTGTTGAAAGAGATTTTCTTTAATTCTTGACTGTAGGTCCCAGTGGGTGGCATCTCCCCTTTTCACTAGAATCCCTGTTTTCTCAAGATTGGCCGTTGGTCACTGAGTAATTGAGTCCCTCTGGTTTCTCTGGTGGTTTTTACAGCACTAGGGATGGAACTTCAACCTCTCGCATGCTAGGCAAGCACCCTGCCATTGAGTTCATTCGCATCTTGGCCAGCCCCTGTGGATGGCTGTCAGCTATCACATTATTTCCTGCCAACGTGGTTGGTTGGATGGTGTGTCCTCTTCACTGCTGGAAATTTAGTTCAGAGAGGGGCAGGGCCATCTTTCAGGGAAATCCCTCCAGAGAATAGCAGAACCATTTGAAGAGAAATAAGACCCAGGCCAGCATGTGACACATGTTCCAATAACTCTGGGCTTCCATGCAGTTTTGTTCCTACGGCACCAAAACTTTCACCCTGAATTGACATCGAACTCTAAGGATCAACCATGTTCCTTCTGGCAGCTGTTATGCCCTCTCTCCTTGGCAAAGAAAACCCTCCCCCTTGAACACGAATGAAATAATATTCATGGTAGAAAATTTGGAAAGTAACAAAACTGAGGAGGAAGGTCTCTATCACTGCTAAATGTCCTAGTCAGTGATGTGCAGTATTAATATATTAACAATATTCCTTTCAATTTTCTTCTATGTAATGTCAACACACATGCATTAAATCGCTATCTAATTCTTTCGGTGTTAGAAATAGGCTTACTCACACTCACTGGATTGACTATTGCCTTGGCAGCTGATGCTATTTTTTTCTAGCCTTGCTGTCTTTTTAGTTTAACGATGAAACACGACTTATTTACTTATTTAATTTAATAGATTAGCTCGTTATTGGAACATGTGTCATGCTGGCCTGGGTCATATTTCTTTTCAAATGGTTCTGCTATTCTCCAGAAGGATTTCCCTGAAAGATGGCCCTGCCCCTCTCTGAACTAAATTCCCAGATGTCATTACCTTTCTTAATTTTACTAATGAAAAAACTGCAGTGAGAGAGCATAAGGCCTTGGACATGTGTTATCACTGAGAGCCGGCAGCGTGTGCAAGCCCCCCATCTCCTGCCCTTCCTGGGACCAAGTGGTGAGCACGGCTGGCAGCTGGGGGGTGGGGGATGGGAGGTGCGTCTGGGGCTGAAGTGTAAGAAGGGGGAAGAGAACAACACGTCGCTCCTCGGATGTGCTTTGCCAATTCCTCTACCTCACCCAGCTGCCTCACAGTACAGACTCCTGGGCCACAACTTCAGACATTCACATTCTCAGGGGTGGCCTTGGGACCCAGCGTCTTAAACAGGCCAGGCAGAGCACTCTGAGGCTGGGGGTGCCTTAACCACGATCTAAGAAATGCTGTCCCAGGCGAGGAGGAGCAGCAGGATCTTCTCAGGTGCATTCCACACAGCCTTTCCCCAAGTGGCATAGGGACATTTGCCATCATGAGGACAGCAGGTGACCACCTAGAGGTGCCTTGTGCCAACCACAAGGGGCCCCTCTGCTGGCAGCAGGCCGAGTTGTGCAGTGCTGGCAGACCTCGGCCCTTTCCTGCCAGAGGGTCAAGCGTCTTGGGGCAGGTGCGGCCTGCACAACCGCATGTGAGGACCTTTACTTCACCCTGTCACTATGGGTCACAATGTCCCTTTCCTAACATAGGTTCTTTAGTTTTAAATTGGAGCTGAGCATTTGAGGGCCACCCCCACACCCATGAAAAATCTCTTGACTTGGGGCTTAGTTCTAGAAGCTTAAGAGTCAACCCCTTTTGTATTCAGAACTATACCTCAAGACTTCAAGATAGCACTCTGGTTAATTTCTAGGGCTTGACAGAAAGGAAAAGTTCAGAATAAGGGAGCAAGAGGCGAGAGAGCCGTCAGCAGCACATCCTGCTGCTTGGGTGCTGTGGCACAGGGGATGGTCCCAGGGGCAAGGCGTGGCTGCTGAGTTCTCTGGCCCAGGGGCCCACAGATGGCCCTTACCTTCCGTTTTGATCCTTAGGGCCGTCCTGACCAGCGCAAACAGGGTGGCATTGAACATGACCGTCCCATCGCTGTTCAGAGGCATGTTCATGGAGACTAGGCGCTGCAGAGGGGGGAAGGCAAAGCCGGGGATGATTAGGGCAGATGGTTCTACTGAACTTCCGGGGGTGGGGTGGGGATGCTGCAAGGGCACCTGGGAATCTACAGGTGCTGCTGGGAGAGAGGCGTGAGTCACTGTGATGTACTGAGACACAGGGACATCTGGGCTTTGCTTCATGACTCTCATCCCTCCCCATGGGAGAAGGGCTGGAATTTGTCCTCCTCAGTTGTGCTCCCCCCAGCAGCAAAAGCTCTGTGTGCCAGGCATTTTCTGGGAGCCACCTGCATGCAGGATGGACTTCATCCAGGTCCCTGAGGAGGGCTGCAGCAGGAAGCTCTGAGGCGCAGCCCGCCTTGCACGTGTACTGGAGAGTTCACCTCTGGGTCAAGCCGCCCTGGAGGCTTCTCCTCCCTCTCCCTCTCGCCATGTGCTTCCATGGCCCTGGGCCTGAGGGGAGCCATCAGTACGCACTGGGGTCACCCAGGAAGGGGAGCCTGGTGCTCAAAACGGAGTCCCCTCTAAGGGTGTGATCAAGGGTACCATTCCTCAGCTCGTGTGGGGTCCTCCAGTAGTCTTTAGGCCAGGAAGGGCTGTACTTTTTCTGAGTTATAGGGTCCTGTGCATCTCACAGACAGGACAGACTGAATTGGCAAGCTGGCGGCCTGTCCTTGGTCCTCCTGGCCTGGCTGGAGGTCGGCCCTCTGGACCACATGCCTTTCCCACCTCATTTCCTGTTGTGCTTTCGGCCTATAGTGATTTAAGCTCATTCTGGGTTGGATGAGGAGGGTCCCCCAAGGCATATGCGGATTGTGGCACTATGGGGGGAGGGTGGAGTGGGGCCTCGGAGGGCAAGGTCACTGGGGGTGACCCTTGAAGGGGCGAGTGGGAGTCCAGCCCCTTCCTGGTGCCCTTAGCTTCCTGGTTACCATGAGGTGGACAGGCCTCCTGGGCCTCACATTCCTGGAGGTGTGCTGTGCTGCCATAGGCCCAACTCCACCAGGGCCTGAAGTCTCGGAGACTGAGCTGACATCTTTCTTCCTTGAATTCTCTTGGATATTTTGTCCCAGAAATGGAGAGCCATTTCCCCTATTTTCTATCATCCCTCAAATGTTCATTTTCTATAACTGGACTGCAACATGGAGTGAATCTCTTCTTTCTGTAAACAGCTCTCTGGCCTCACTCCCTCCGGCCTCTCCTCACTACTGTTTCAGCAGGGAGTCTAGAATGACAGGCAAGGTGGTGGCCCAGGACCTGAGCGTGTGGCAGCGACACTCCTTGGG
>PVKN010029427.1:0-12997 GCA_004027915.1 Capromys pilorides
AGCTGGTTCTTTGAAAGATTATATAAAATTGATAAGCCCCTAGCTAACCTCATCAAAAAGAGGAAAGAAAGGACTCAAATTCAAGCATTAAGGAATGAAAAGGGAGAAATTACTACAGACCCAGCAGAGATTCAAAGGATCATTAATAGCTATTTTGAGAATCTTTACTCTCACAGAATTGAAGACACAGATGAAATGGACAGATTCCTAGAAAAGTACAAATTACCAAAACTGAATCAAGAAGATAAAAGATCTGTCAACCCAGTAGCAGTCAGTGAAATATAAAATATAATAAAAAGCCTACTGACAAAAGTCCAGGTCCTGATGGATTCACCACTGAATTCTACAAGAAATTTACAGAAGGCATAATCCCAATATTCATTAAACTCTTCAATGAAATTGAAAAGGAAGCAGTCCTCCCAAAGTCATTTCTAGAGGCAAGTATTACACTGATACCAAAACCAGAGGGAGATGCAACTAAAAAAGAGAATTACAGACCAATTTCTCTCATGAACATAGATGCAAAATTCTTCAATAAAATCCTCGCCAGTAGAATACAGCAAATCATCAAGAAGATTATACACCATGACCAGGTAGGACTCATCCCAGGGATGCAAGGATGGTTCAATATATGCAAATCTATAAATAATACGCTGTATCAATAGAGACAAAGCCAAAAGTCACGTGAGTGTCTCAATTGATGCAGAAAAGGCTTTTGACAAAGTCCCACACTTATTCATGTTCAGAGTGTTACAGAAAATTGGAATAGAGGGACTCTACCTCAATCTGATAAAGGCCGTCTATGACAATCCAACAGCTAACATAATTCTAAATGGGGAAAAACTGAAGTTTTTTACTCTCAGATCTGGTACAAGGCAAGGATGTGCCCTATCACCACTCCTATTCAATATGGTTCTGGAATCATGAGCTACAGCTATTAGATGAGAGAGAGAAATAAAAGGAATAAGAATCGGCAAAGAAGAAGTTAAATTATCATTATTTGCAGATGACATGATAATCTACTTGGAAGACCCAAAAAACTCCACCAAGAAGCTACTAGAATTAATACACAAATTCAGTAGCGTAGCAGGGTACAAAGTCAACACACAAAAGTAAATAACATTCCTCTGCACAGATAACGAACACACTGAGAGAGAAATTAGAGAAACAATACCTTTTACAACAGCACCAAAGAAAATGAAATACTTACGAATTAACCTAACTAAAGAAGCAAAAACCGTTTTCAATGAAAACTACAGTACTCTGATAAAAGATCCTAGAAGATTTCAGAAAATGGAGAGATATTCCCTGCTCCTGGATAGGAAGAATCAAGAAGATTGCCATACTTCCTAAATTGTTATACAGGTTTAATGCAATCAAAATACCATCAACATACTGCACAGACATGGAGAAATCATTCCTAAACTTTATTTGGAACGAAAAAAAAGACCTAGAATTGTAAAAACAATCCTGGGCAACAAAGACAAGGCAAAAGGCATTACAATTCCTGACCTAAAGTTATACTACAAAGCTACAGTGATAAAATTGGCATGGCATTGGCAAAAAATAGACCTGAGGATCAATGGAATAGACTAGAAGATGCAGAAGCAAATACAAACACACTCAGCCACCTTATCTTTAACAAAGGTGTCAAACATGCTTACTGGAAGAAAGATAGCCTCTTTAACAAATGGTGCTGGAAGAACTGGCTCTCCACACGCCAAAAACTAAAACTTGATCCAGGTCTATCACCATGCACTGAACTAAAGTCAAAATGGATTAAAGATCTAAATGTTAAAAGAGAAACATTAAATCTCCTGGAAGAAAAAGTGGGAGAAAATCTTGAAGACATCGGGATAGGCAAAAAATTCATGGACAGAAATCAAAATGCACATTTCACAGTTGAAAGAAACAACAACTGGGACCTGCTCTGGCTAGAAGTTTCTGTACCTCAAAAGAAATTACCAACAGTAAAAAGAAAACCCACAAATTTCAAAAAGATTTTAATAAGTATTCAGATAAAGGTCTATATAGAATTTACAAAGAGCTAAAAATTGTTAGGGTCCCAAAATTCAAAGACCCAATGCAGAAATGGGCATCTGAGATGAACACACACTTCTCGAAGAAAGAAATTCAACAAGCTTACAAATAGATGAAGAAAGCTCCACTTCAGTAGCCATTCATGAAATGCAAATTAAAATAACACTTAGATACCATCTCACTCCAGAAAGAATGGCTTTCATAAAGAAATTAAAGCAACAACAAGTATTGGAGAGGCTGTGGGGAAAAAGGAACCCTTCTCCAATGCTGGTGGGAATGTAGAATGGTGCAACAATTATGGAGAGCAGTGTGGAAACTCCTTAAAAAACTAGAAGTGGAAGTCCCATTCAATCCAGCTATCCCCTTACTGGGACTTTTTCCAGAAGAACTGAAAACATCATATCATAGTGATATCTGTGCACCTATGTTCATAGAAGCACAATTTGTGATGGCCAAATCTTGGAAACAACCAAAATGCCCATCATCTGAAGAATGGTTGAAAAAGATGTGGTATTTTTATACAATGGAATATTACTCAGCTATAAATAATGATAAACTAGAAGACTTCTTATATAAATGGATGTATCTTGAGCATATACTCATAAGTGAAGCAAACCAGACCTACATGTGTAAATATCATATAGTCTCCCTAGTGTAAGAACTCAAAAGGACAAAGAATGATGGAGAGGCATAACACAGCTGAATGGAAATCAAGGACTTAAGAGTTAAACAGTGAAGTGACTGCAAGCTGAAAAGATAGGAAACATGGCAGGGGCAAAGCCACGCACTTATATACACAGGATGAATTAGGTCATGGTCCTAGGAACCTCCAAAATGTTTTTGACACTGAGGGTGGCAATGTGTAACAGTAAAAATATGCTTGGAATGTCTGTCATTTTGGTCTTTTTAGATGTGTACTGCTTCTAATGCAATTTCAGTTACTGCTATACTCTTAAGTAAATGGTTGGTGTACAAGAAAAAAAGGCATTAAATGAGAGTAAGAGACTAGGAAAAATGCCATAGGATTGACTAGCAACAATTTTATTTTATTTTATCTTTTAATACTTTTTTAAAAAAATATTTATTTATTTATTCATTCACTCATTCATGTTATGGCCGGCTCAGCCTGCCCTGGGGGTGGGGCTGGCGCAGCATATGGTGCTGGGGATTGAACCACAGTCCCTGCAGTTGCCTAAGCTTTCCTAAGCAGGCACTTTAGACCGCTGAGCTATCTCACCGGCCCCTGGCAACAATTTTATATATTTCTAAATGTGTAACTGCTTTTATCACATTCTATAGAGATTTATTAGAATATCAATGATTGGTAGAAAATACCATCTCCAAGTTAAGTCTAAGATGTTTAATACTCAGACAATGATGTTACGCTCCAGTACCTATGTTATAGAGTAATGGTATCACTAAGCTTTTCTTCTGGAGGGTTAAGAATATAAGTTTACAGACCAAAAATTAGAGAAAAAGAAGGGCTACAAGGATAGCCAATATATTGACCCTAATCTTTCAAGGTCAGTGACATTGAGAACTGGTCAGGACATAAGAGAACTGGTGCTATAACATCCTATACTCAGTGGTTTCCCAAATTTTCTGTTCAAGGAGATTATGGGACCACAGAGGAAAGGGATAGATGAAGTATAAAGTGCCTAAGGAGAATCACCTAGAGAGAAAACTTTCTCTCAGGCTTTCACAGAGAGCAAACTGGTTAAGCAATGGCTGTGACTCATTTAGATGGCTGACACTGACAACAGTTCTACATAGCACTGTACATGGTTCCAAAGTAAATCCTGAGGGGATTTGACTGACTTTGAGAGGTAGAAAAGTTACATGTTTTGCTATATAGGTCTTACTTAAACTTGCCCTTAACCACCCAGTGGAAAGGTTTATCCACAAGGCATTAAATGGAAAGCTAGATTACAATGTTGAGCTATAAAAGGCTTAAATCCACAGCGTCCAACACTGCCAGTTTTACCAATAACCCAGTGTAATTATTGAACATGGATTATGTATACAACTACTTTGTCTTAGTTCAATGAGAAGAAATTTTTTGTTCCAATAATGATTTGAAAAATTATAACATCTACACCCTGTGCTCTTATAACTAATAGGACAACAATATGCATTGTATCAAATATTGGAAATGTACTACTAACATGCTTTGAAACTGTCACATTGTTATTTCTTATTAAACATAATAAAAATAACATAATGGAAAAAAAAATACAAATATGTAGCCGGGCGTGGTGGCACACTCCTGTAATCCCAGCACTTGGAAGGCTTAGGCAGGAGGATCGGTGTGAGTTCGAGACCAGACTGGGCTACAAAAGTGAGCTCAAGGCCAGCCTGAACTGATAGCAAGATCCTGTCTCAAAAAAATCAAATAAATAAATAAATATGTAAAAGAAAAATTTAGGATTCGTCTTGTGATTTGCATTTGGTTTAGGGTAAGAAATTAGTGATACTGTTACAATTAAGGGCAGGGTGAAAGTTAGAATTTTTTTCTTTTTTTTTTGAACCTCACTTTTGATTCTGAGGGGTGTGAAAGGTTAGGGTTAGGGTTAGGGTTGGGTTAGGGTTAGGGTTAGGGGTTAGGGTTAGGGGTTAGAGTCAGGGTTAGGGTTAGGGTCTGTCTTACTGTGCTGTAAATTCGTCCTGCAAGTTTGCTATTAAAATATGTTAAGCTGTAAAAAGAGTAATAGAATGAAAGGAAAGAAAACTCAGCAAAAGAATAGAATATGAAAATCTGTGAAAACAAGAAACGAGTCACCTACCATGGAACACCCATCAGAATCACAGCAGATTTCTCAACACAGAATATCAAATCAAGAAGAGTTTGGGGTGAAATATTTCAGATCCTGAAAAAAAAAAAATAACTTTCAACCCAGACTCATGTATCTTGAAAAACTATCAAACTCAATGGCAAGATAAGATCCCTCCATTGCAAAGAACAAGTAAAGAAATTCATGACCACCAAACCAACTCTACAAAGAGTACTGATAGATATTCTAGAAAGAGAAAGAAATAATCACAGCTTCAAAAGGACAGCAAAAAGGAACCACCAAACAGAAGAAGTAATTTAAATGAGGGGAAATGTACAGAACTCTAGCAGGAAAATAACATCACAAAGATAAACCAATACATATGTTATCAGCATCACTGTAAACAGCCTCAGTTCTTCAATCAGAAGAAACAGACTAGAAGAGTGGTTTAAGAAACAAAATCCACAAATACACTGTATAAAAGAAACATGTAAAAATTAAGGTTTATTGAAAGTGTTAATGTGTAATTATTTGACCAATCTTATATACCTATATCTATTAATCTAAACAGATTTGATGATGAAAATATGTAATACAACCATTGTTACATTTTTGTTCTTGTTTTTAAACTGTGTACTATATGTACTCGTGCTTGTTACTCTTTTTCTGTCTTGTTTCTGCGATTTGTACTCTGTAGAATAAAATTTTAAATATTCAAAAAAGAACACATTTAACTCACTAGTAAATTCATAGAAGTGAAAGGATGGAAAAACTCCATGCAACAGGAGCCCAGAAAAAAAAGCAGGGATAACTATTCTTATTGCTGACAATATGAACTTCAAACAAAAAATGACTCAGAGATAAAGAAGGTCGCTATATACTTTTTTAAAAAATATATACTTCTTAGGAGAAAACTTCAAAAGGAGGAGATAGTAGCTACAAATATATATGCATCCAATGTAGAAGCATCACCTACAGAAGAAAAATTTTTACCAGACATGAAAAATCAAATGAAAAACTACTACTACAGCAGACCAGCAGGCAGGGCCAGGCCTCAGGCTCCAAGAAACCCAGACTCCTCACAGGGTGGACCAGCAGGTGGGGCCAAACCACTGGCTCCTGGAATGTGGATTCCTTGCGACAAGGACCACTGGGCCAAGCCTCAAGCTCTGGCTCCTGGAACCAGAATCTTCAAATTGTGGAACAGTGGGCAGCACCAGGCTAAGGACTTGACTAGAGGAATCCAGGCCAGAGGCACCGAGGCTTCAGGAGAGAACTCAGGTGAACTGTCATGAGGATTCCACGTTTGTGGGAGGTGCCCAGACAGAACTCAGGGAAACTATTTTACATACAAAGTCCCAACTTATGATCTGTTTTGTCATATAGCTATAGTGTTTGCTCCTATTGTCTAAAGTACAAAACCATTAGCTACAAAAGTTTGTAATTTGTAAATCTCAGTTGCTAATATTAGTATTGCTAATTGCACCACTGTAACTAGAATACAATGTCAGTCTTAAGCATTTTAGGAAAGCCATAGCTTCAACAATAGTATGAGAAAAAATAAAACAACCTAGTAATCAAATAAGGAAGTTGTCTGTGTTTAAGAAGGACTCGACATCAGATGAATAACTGTCAGTATGGAAAGCATGGTAAACATACCAAGATACCTTACTAGAAGCTTCTATGCTTAATACACAGGCACTGAGCAGGTTGTTTATTTAGCCTCTTAGCAGAAACCAAGTAATTTCAGCTTAAAAAGTTTTCTTTTTTTTTCAAGCTTCTAATTTCTAGGAGGTGAGAACTCTGGGGAGGGGCAGGCAAGATGAATTCCTCAGGATCTCAGTACCTCCTCCTTGCCTCCCTGTTCACTGCAGTGTTCTTCACATGACTTGGTCACAGTGGTTGTCACTACCAAGTCTACTCCTGCTATGCTTTGTGTCTAGGTTGTCCCCCCCACCCCCCATAGCCTTGTGCAGTCATAGGGTGGCTTCTGGAGTTTGCGATTGGTTATTGTGGGTGTGGGTGCTGCATCTGCCCTGGGGCAGGTAATCTGCGTTACAATTTAAGGAAGGGAGAGAGGCTGGCTAGCTGCCTGAGCTGCCCCCCCACCCCCACCCCCACCCCCACCCCTGCTCTCTCGCTCTTTGGCCTTTGCTGCAACTGCTGCTTTCTGCCATGGAGCCAGCTGAGTATGGACTAAAATCTCCACTGACTGTGAGCTAAATAAGCCTTCCTTCCTTCATTTGGGTCTTTATTACCAGCAGTGAGAGAAGAGTAACAGACAATTCCTACCCTGGCTTCTATATAGTTTTAATTAATACTGAGTCAACTATAAATATAGGCTCCAGGGCCAGCCAGATAGCTCAGTGGACTAAAGCACCTGCTTAGGCAGAGTGTAGTGGCCAGGGTTCGATCTCTGATGTGCTGCGTTGGCCCCTCCCCTGGGGTGCGCTGAGATGGTGACTGAGAGTCGGCATGGTGGCACACGCCTGTAATTCCAGCATTTGGGAAGCTGAAAACAGGAGAATCACTATGAGTCCAACCTATATAGCGAGACCCTGTAGACCCTGTGCTAAGTAACGAAGAAATACGCCGATAGGTTCTGGCCCTAGTATGAATTGCTTTATGGTGGTCATCTAATATGGCTGACACCCTTCAAACAACAGCTCATCTTCCCGAAGACCACCTCCCCCTTCTTCTCCAACTCAGACCAGGGTGAAATTTCCTTTCACCTGTCCCACCACCTCAGGGAACACCCCAATCAGCTCCTTAGGTAGATCTAAACATCCTCCTCAAACCCCACCCCGGGCAAAAGGTCATAAAAGCCTTGGCCTCCCTTTGTTCCAATTCAGAGAATTTCTTATCTTTTCCGAATTCTCTCCGTGTCCTCCAAGAAGCAAATAAAGCCCCTTTCCTCTTTTCCTTCTGCCTGTTTCTTTGCTGCGACACCGTGGAAAACCTATCATAAACAAATAAACAAACAAAGAAACATAAAAAAAAACATAGGCTCCAACCCCTGTGCTGCCTGGAACTTCCAGCCCCAGTCAGAGCTGTTGCCTCTAGGCTGTTACTCAAACAGTAGACTACTATCCCAATGAGGATTTCCTTGACATAAGGTTTACTTCAGTTGCTATAAATCATATTATCCACTTATCATGGCCAGAAATGACCACCTTCATTCATTTATCACTCACATATATCCTTAAAACTCTGTCTCCACTAAGTGTGTAGCTAACCAAGGTCAGGGAGGTTTGTCTGTTCTGCTCATTCCTGTATCTTCAAAGTTTGCCGGGGCATAATAGTCATGAAATACATTATTATCCAGTAAATGACTGAGCATATTGAGTTTGACCAGTTTTTTAAAGGTCACAATTGATAATTTTATTTAATATTCTTAATTGGCTATTCCTCTGGTTCCTGTGCAGGACCGCCTGAGCAGCTCTCCTTGAAAAAAGAGCGACTGTCTCCATTTTGACTGAGCCTGACCCTATTCCCTCATACTGAAACGTACAGAGCTGGCTAGGACTTCTCATTATCCTTTCAATTGGCCTTAAGCAGTGTGTATTGGTCTAGCTGAGGTGCTGGTGGTAATTTTTGAAGATGGCACCCGTGTTTCCCTGATAATAGGACGAAGAGCCAATGGTTCACGGTGTCAGCTGGGATCGAGCATTGAGATAGAGGCTGTGACTTCCTGGGGCTTGAAAGATTACACATCCAGAGCTGAAGCATCAGACTCCCAAAATATCAGATACTATCTCAATAGCATAATACAAATTACTTCCTTTGTATATCTCTGAATATGGCAAAGGTGAATGCAGTCCTCCTAACACAGCTCACATTGCTCATCTTCCCACAATTCCCTTCAGTGCTCATCTTTCCAAAATTCCCTTTTGCAAGCCACTCCCCCTTCTCTAATAAATAAAACCTGAATGCAGCCCTGGCTTGTCCTTTTTGTTCTAGAAGCCACTTTCATGGTTGAACCTAGGACCCCTTGGCTCCCCGCTAATTGTATAAATACGTTTTAGTGTCTTTGTTATCACTGTGGGTTATGCTGGGAGTGGTAGATTGGAATTAACTTAGTAGAACTCTAATTATAAATTTTTGGGACTGTGAGTTTAGACTTCTTGGGCCGAGGCAAGAACTAGGAAGGGACCCCGACAGGTTCCTAAATTTTTCAAAGTACTACATTAAAATGTAGCCTTTCCATACTTATTGGAGCCACACAGGTGGGCTGTTGAAAGCCTGGAAACCCAGATTCCAGCCAGAGAAAGAAGAAACTGCTTAGTAAAGGATGGGCTGTTAAGGAGTCCATCCTTTACTAAGGAAGATGAGCAGGAGCTGAGATCTCAGAACTAATAAGACGCCTACTATGATGATCCCGCTGTCCACCCCCCAAACACCATGTGCTCTTACCAGTCTTCAAATGGCACTCAGAGGCAAAAGGAAACTAATTCAAGGTTTTATAAGTTCAGGCCTTTGTGAAGTTGGTAGTAGGAAAGCAAGAAATAACAGGCACTGGTGTTTGGGCTCGGTAAAGATTTGCTAGGGGGCTGGTGAGATGGCTCAGAAGTCTAAAGTGCCTGCTTAGGCAAGCTTAGGCAAGCTTAGGCAACAGCAGAGACCATGGTTCAATCCCCGACACCACATGCTGTGCCAGTCCCACCCTCGGGGCAGGCTGAAGATTCTTTATGTAGGGAAACATTTACTTAGGTAAGAAAACTAAACAGTTCTTCAATTCTGGGCATTTTCTGATCCTCAGATATTACCTCTGAAAAGTAATGCTATGGCTTAAAAAATAATTTAGTAAATCAAAGTGGAAAATGAAAGATAGATAATAGGAAAGTGGGAGATAAGAAAATTTCTGTAAATGAGAATAGTATTAAGCAATAAAGGGAGAAGAAGGGAGGAAAAGGAGAAAAAAAATGTGTTAGGTACTTATCCGACTCCCCATGATGAATGTAATCATTTAATGCTGAAAACATGTACTAATAAAATAAAGTATACTTTCAATAGAAGTAGTGGGAATTTTAATTTAAGGAGGAAAAACAAAAACTACTAGAACAAATAACAAGAAAAAAGACAGAATCAAAGCAATATAGGATAGTACAAATGGTACAGAATTTCAGAATAACAGTGGAGTACGAACAGTGGTTGCTATATGACATATTGTCAGCATCCAGTTTGTTGCTCAGACTACCAGATGTAGATATGCAAGTCTGATCAATGAATTAAACAGTTACTCTTCCTTTCAATAACCCTTGTTTTCCCTTGTCCGTTTTACTTTTTATTTCCAATTTATGCTGCAGAGACTGTAGCAATAATAGATGAGCATGAGAGACGGTGCACACTTAGAAGAGCGAAATGAAAAACACCCAACCGGGGTTGTTACGTTGCACGTTGCTGTCCTCAGCAGAGTTGCTCAGTCTGCAAATATTAGCGCTGAGAGTTGGTCAAAGTAAAGATTGAAACATTAACTGCTACTTTCAAAAAACCTGGAAGAAATGAGTCGCCCAGCCTTCTCAGCTGTCCTGTAGGGTGGGAGGCATTTCTGCAGCGGTGTGGTGCAGCAGGCCCACGGTTCCTCCACTCTGGGGTTTGCTGAGCGCGCAGTGAGCGCTGAGCTGCCCTGGCTCTGCCTTCTCCAAGGCTGGTGTTTCCAGCAGGACCTGGGCGCTGCTTCCTGCTGTCTCACCAGATCACTTCTGCCCTAACACTGGCTGGAACTGAGCCTAGTTTGGTGCTTATTCTTGCCGCATAGCTAGCTGTTTTTTTTTTGTTTTGTTTTGTTTTGTTTTCATTGTAATACTACTTCCAACAGTAATCACTTTAAATTTGCAGAGATTCCAAAATTCTGTTTGGTAAGTTGAAGCACAGCAGAAGAATTAATTAGGATTCTGGAATAGACAGAAATCTGAGAACAGTAAAAAGTTCGATGGTGTAGGGATCCATTGGTTTTACTGCGAACAGTTCAACCCTGGGGAGACATGGGTCAGTCTGCCTGATGGACAAGACTAACTCAACTCACACAAAAACGGTCCTTTATTTATACTTTTGCAGAGTCTGCACCACATGACACAAGGCTGCCCAACGACCAATAGCTGGCCTGAACCAGACAGGATTTTTTTTTCAGCACTGGGGTAGCTTCCTCCTCCAGGCAGGGAGGCCCAGTCCCATCAACACACACTTGATCAAATTCCTGGCTTCCTGCAGCTCCCAACACAATGGTTTGCAGGAATCTGAACATTAAAAACATAGTAGTAGTTGGGGTGATAGTGTAGTGGCATAAGTGCCTCCTTGGCAAGTGTAAGGTCCTGAGTTTGATCCCCAGTACAACAAAAAAACCCAACAATAATGTATTGGCAGCCAGAGGAGGGAGACATGAATTTTTAGGCACAGAGAAGTTTTATTTTTTTATTTTTAGGGAAGGATCTATAGCGTGTTCAGGGCGTCACTATTAGATTGGACTCCTAGTGACCCACCTGTTATAGACTCCCAAGAGCTGGGATTACAGGCTTGCGCCCAGTCTCAAGCACAGAGAATTTTTAATACAGTGGAAACACTTTGCATGACACCAGAATGGTAGATCCCTAACACTGCACGTTCACCCAAAGCAATAGTTTGAGCAACAACAATAGTGACTCTAAGGCAGCCTATGGATTTTGGATGGTAAAGATGTGTTCTTGTAGGTCCACCAATTATGTGAAATGTATCACTCTGAGAGGGGATGTTATTAACAAAGCAGGTTATGCATTTAAGAAAGGGCTAGAGTTGGCAGGTTTGTGGTAAATCTCTAATATAATGTATTCCACATTCTCAAACATACTACAAATATAAATCAATACTAAAATAAGAGTCCAGCTGGGCCGAGGGTAGTAGAGTTGCCCAGCATATGGCAAAATCCAGACATCCCTGGAATCGCAAATAATTTTTCTTCAAATGAGAGACAATACAAATTAATAGGCAAACAGATTAAGTATGTACTCTTAGTGATACATTAGTAAAATAACAACTCATAATGAAAGTACATGGTATACACTGAATGACAGCATATGCCCTGCATATTAAACTTTGTGAGAACAGCAATAGCAGAAAACGTGATCCTTAGCATTAAAGATACAGAATTTTACACACATATTAAACAATAAAAAAAAAACTGAAATGAATTATCCAGTCAACTGAGAAAAGGCAAAAATAGTTACAGACTAAATACAAAGAGAGAAAGTGTTTTAAGAAAGTGCAATAAAATTGAAAACTAAGAAAGAAGGGAGAGGATTCACACTCCCTGTTCTGGACTACCTTGCATCACCTTTGGGATCCTGGGCTTAATACTTTGGAGACCATGCGGGTGGAAGCTGTCCTAGCAAATCTACATTTGGACATGGCCGCAACTCCAACATTTCTTATGGCCTGAAACCCGGTGAGACAACACAACGATATGCTCCCGTTCACTGAATTTCTTCAGGAGCAACAGAAGCCAAGCTGTTTCTGGAGTTTTGGGTTCTGTTTGGTGCATTCTCAAGGAAGGGACCTCACTTCCTGCCCCTCCTGGTGCCCTGCTTCTCCCATGTGTTGTCAAACTGCTGGATGTCCATTCCTCACCTGCTGTTTGCAAAACTGGACATGCTAATCCACAGTACCCTTTGATAACACCTGCCTGCAGGTCCAGTACAGCCAGCTCCTGGGGGCGTAGTGTTAGGGTTCTGTACAGTTGTCCTCTGAATGCCGAGGTGGATGCAGCGGGAGGAGCAGCACGAGGCTCAGGGGCGTGGCCAGAGACCATGCGGGTGGCCCCACCCTGGTCCACGTGGATATTCGGGCCCTTCCTGAGGCGCATGATGACCTCGCCCCTGGGCGCTGGCTCACCCCTGCCCCACCTCCTCCACCCAGTTGGATCAACCCTCCCCTCCTCCATATGACTCTTGTACTGCCATGGCTCCCCCAGCCCGTCTGTCCACCACTTCCTGAGGCTCTCCCGCTCTTATCCTCCTGTTATGGTTTATGTCTAGTTGTCCCCCCAAAGCCTCATGCAATCATGGGGCGGGGACTTCTAGAGTTTGAGACATGAGTCATGATCCACTAGGATTATGTGTTACAATTGGTTCCTCCCTGGAGCATGACCTGGGCCTGCCTAGGATATGATTGGCTCCTCCCTAGAGCGGGATCAAGGGCCCATCCTGGGGTATGAT
>PVKN010029428.1:0-12995 GCA_004027915.1 Capromys pilorides
ACGCAAATTCACAAGTCTCCATCACAGGCTTGGCAGGGGACAACCTGGGTCAACTGAATCTCCAGGTGACCCAAAAGCAGAGGTAACCTGCAGGCAGAACAGGAGGGCACTGAACTCGCCCTTGTCCAGAGTAGTTCTGATCCCCAGGGAGACAGGTGATGTGGCCAGCCAGCGTGTAGCCGGAGACAAGCTAGTCTGTTAATTCCTATTAATTCCCCTTTAACCCAGAGCATCTCTTCCACTGCCTGGTCAGTTCCTGCTGCCCTGCCTGATCCCTGAGCTCCCTCTCCTGGCCTCCAGAGAACATGGCAGCCTCAGGGCTCTACCACTGACCTATCTCATTCCACATGGTCTGGCCCTTGCCACTGTAGCAACTCTTCGCTGGTCCCAAGGTTTGTGGGCCGGGGTGGAGGGGCTTCCCCTCCCAACCCACCAGGTGGCCCGGATCTGTCCCAGGATGGGGGAGTCCGTGTGTGGGCTGCAGAGAGGGGCCCCACCTGTCATGGTGCATCAGCATATTGACCACATCCTTGAAGCACTCTGGGTCCTTGGGGGAAAAGAAGCCGCTGCTGATCTGGTCCACGGCCTGCCTCAGCTCGGGCAGGCGCTCGTAGTACTCTCTGGCATTGTACCTGTGGGGAAACGGGCCGCTCAGCACCTGCACCCCCAGCAGGGACCCACAGCCAGGGCCTTCACAGGAAGAGCTGCCTGCAAGTGGAACCCCAGAACTCCAGCGAGTGCCCGAGTGGCTGGGAGACAGCTGCTTTCCACTTATAGAGGTCACGCCAATGGCCCAGGCTTTGGATGGGCACTGACCCAGCTCAGCCCAGCCCCTCCTCCAGTGCTGCCACGTGCCCTGGACGGAAGGGACAAGGGACACACACCCTTTTCGGTCCAGGGCCTCGACCTCCTCTACCCGCAGGCCAAAGATGAAGAGGTTCTCAGGGCCAGCCTCCTCAGCCATCTCCACGTTGGCACCATCCATGGTGCCGATGGTGAGCGCCCCGTTGAGCATGAACTTCATGTTGCCGGTGCCCGAGGCCTCAGTGCCCGCAGTGGAGATCTGCTGCGACAGGTCGGCGGCTGGGATCACTGTGGGCAGGAGGCAGGTCAGTCTGGCCTCACCTTCTTCCATGGTGTTCCCTCCTCCCAGTCCCAAGAGGAGCCTGGCCCCATGTACACAACACTGACCATGCCACCCACCCTGTCCACCCTGGCAGGAGAGGCACAGGCCTCCACCTACCTTTCTCAGCCAGGGACACCCGGTAGTTCTCCAGGAAGATCACTCGGAGCCTGTCGCCCACAACTGGATCATGATTGACAACACTGCCGATGGACGTGACCAGCTTGATGATCATCTTGGCCATATGGTAGCCGGGAGCTGCCTGCAGAGAGAAGCAGTCGAGGGCTTTCGCATAAAACACTCTGCCCAGGGCCAATGGATCATGTGGGTCACTACCAGGAGGGGCAACCATGGCCAGACTCCTGCAGGCCAGCAGCAGTGTGGCTCATGGGCCAGGAGGCTTGGGTCCCAGCCATGCTACCTCAGCGTGGCATCCGCCAGCCTCTAAAGACACTGACTGCTAGCAGTGTTTCAGAAACTGCCACATAAGAAATCACCGCCTTATAGGAAACAGAAACTTGCTGGAATATACTCAGGGACACTCTCAGGATAGTGGCCTAGGACAGTGGCAAATGACCCAGTTTCTACAAGTACATTAAAAAGGATCAAAAGAGAGGAAAGTCTACCAATAAGGAGAATTAAGAGACACGGCAAGGGAGGGCCCTCCTGGGCATGCCAATTCGCAGTTGAAGACACCAGTGGGACCAGGTTGAGGTAAGTGGCAGAGCCCTTGCCTCTAGTGTGTGAGCCCCAGCACTGGAAGAGAAAATGAACTGGGGAGGCTGAGGTGGAAGGATCCCTTGGTGCCTGAGCCCAGGGTCTGGCAAAATAGCAAGGCCTCATCTAAAGGATAAACCACTAGAACTTGTAGCTTCCATGAGACCAGTATGGGTGTGGCCCTTGAGCAGACAGCCACTGCACTCTACAGGACCAATCGTGTCCCCATTTGGGGTGTGATGGCTGCATGGCTGTGTGGTGCTGGCTAAGGAGCCAGAGGCTGTGGTTCTGGAGGGGTCGTCACTGACAGCGGTGGAAGACTCTCAGCTTGGAACCCCCCTATCCACCGCTGGGCAGGAGTCTGCATGGACTAATGGCTTCTACAGTTCTTCTTACTTCTTTGGCTTAAATTTGTCCCTAATTTAAAACTTTTTATATAGACTTTACATACCATGATACTAAGAAAAGTGCGTGACATTCAAGATGTGCTTCAAAAATGTAGCTGATGGGTGGGCAGAGGCCAGACAGGAAGGGACCAGCACACACGAGGCCACCTGCTTGCAATGGACATGATACAAGCAGCGATGCAGCATGCATGCCCTAGGTTCACCATGGCTACACTAGGCGATCTCTAGACCAGAGGCTGCTTCCTTAGCCGCGTCCAGACCCGTGAGCTGACCAAGGCCAGGCCACTGGCTGAGCAGGGCACACCTGGTACCCTCCTGGGAGCCAAGTCCACACAGGACCCTGGTGTCCAAGTAGGCAGCACCCATGGAGTGCACCCTGGGCTCAGGGCCAAGAGGAGGAGTGAGGAAGTCACCTCACCTTGCCCCCGATCATCACCGTCCTGGGCACGAAGGCCTTAGCTGGGTCTTTCTTTATTCCTGCAGGCAAAGCAGAAGAGATTCATGTGAGGCAGAGGGATGACCTTATGTCAGCTAAACTGATGAGGGACCCAGAGGGCCTTGGGGGTCGGGGTGATAGCAGCGGCACATGACTGGGGCCCCACACCTGGGCTTCTGTTCGGGGTGGTGAGCAGAGTCCCCTAGGCCACAGCAGCCTGCTGGGCATCTGGAGCAGCTATGCTCTTGTCAAAGGCAGGGGGAGCCAAACCAACACCCGCAAGAGGCCTGGCTCGGGGCCACGTCTCCTGGCTACTGCTTCCTGAGGCCCAGGTATATGACAAGAACTCATGTATTAAAAACGTGCTGTGAACACCTGGGTTTGAGGCAGAGAGAAAGAATAGACCTGGGCAGAGCTGTGGCACCTTCGATGTGACACCATAAGCCTCAGGAGCCCGAGATTCTGACTGTCCCCAGTACCCAGGTGACACAGTGTGCTGGCCTAAAGTGACTCCCCAAAGCCTTGTGCTCTTGGTTCCTACTGTGTGTGTGTGTGTGTATATGGAAGGGACTTCAGGAGTGTGACTCAGAGGGGGAAGGGAAGGGAGGTCATTGGGGTGTGATCTTAGAGGGGACACTGGAATCCTGTCCCCTCCTGTCCCAGCTACCTGGGAGGCTGAGGCAGAAGTGCTTGAGCCCAAGTGTTTGAGGCCAGCCTGGGCAACATAGCAAGACTCCATCTCTTTAAAAAATAAAAATTTCACAGACAATATGTCCTCTCAAATAGGAAACAGGTAATATGTGGAACTCCAAGTCATTTTGTAATTCTTCCAGGTCACCGGGGTTGGTGGGTAGGACCCAGGGTCTCATGGCCCTGGTGTCCCCAGGGGCAGTCCTGGGCAATGAGAAAACTTTGGGAGCTGGGTGGGCAGGGGGAGCCAGTAGGGGCCAGGGGCTCAAGAGAGCCTGAGGGGTGGGGGCATGGAGGACGTGTGGCTCTGTCCATCCTCAGAGGGAGTCCTCTCCAGTGCAGCAGCAGGGTTCAGCACTCATGGCCCCTCGACAGAGGGCAGAGCTGGCCTCTGGGCAAAGCTCACATCTTGAGGACCACACAGACCACAGGCCTGAAATGCAGGCCCTCTAGGTAAGGCTCCACAGACGCACGTGCAGGGGATCTGACGCGCCTCCTAGACACCCTTCAGGGCGGGATGCCACTAGGCACAGCACCTGCCTGGCACACAGGAGGCCCTGGGCTCCATCCCTAATAACGAGGATAAAACCTGTGTGTGGTTCAGAAACCTTTCTTGAAAGGGTACAGTAGAGAGTCAGAAGTGGCTGCAGTCAGCACTTTAAGCAAGACACAACTACAAGAATAAGCTACCGATATAACCAGAAATGACCAACGTGGTTCCAGTGCTCAGGACAGGGGAACAGGGACCCATAACACACTGGAGGGAGGGAGGCCACGGAGATAGGAAGAGTGCAGAGGCTGCTCGAGTGTTCAGACAGTGGGGAATAAAAGAACACACACGCAGGCACAGATGCACGCGCACACACACACACACATGCCATTCACAAAAGCCACACATCACACAGACACATGGGTGTGTGTCCCCCTATAGGTATGCATCACATATACACAGGTGCATGTGTGTATACCCCGCACCCAGGTACACATTGCACACAAGGTCACATGCACATGTTTGCAAGCCCCACATGTGCATGTGCACACACTTGTACACACACACTCGTATGTACACACACACACACACACACACGCCCACCCTACATGGAAGCACACATCACACTTTTGCTAAGGGGGAGAATGAGGCAGGAAGAACACATCTGCTAGATCCCAAGGCGGCACTGAGGAGCTTCAGGGATCACAGGGTAGCTGCTGCAGGAAGGAGAGCCATCTGCAGCCCTCACCACTACTCATACGGTTCTCAAGGGAAAACAAGGTGACAAGACAAAGGTTACCATGAGCCACCAGCAGCAGAAGCCTCCTCTGAGCAGGAGGCCTAGGACTAGGGTGCCGTGAGACCTGACGTGTTCTGGGGCACCTCCACTCTGATGGGCCTTAATATCCCACAGAACTCTAGAAACCTAGTTGCTCCCCAGGATTTGTTAATTTCACAATAGCTTTTTGCTGTTTTCTCTCTTTTTTTTTCTGTATTTTAGGGAAGGGTTTACGGGGTGTTTAGGGTCTCATTACTAGAATGGACTCGTAGTGATCCGCCTCTTTACAGCCTTCCAAGAGCTGAGATTACAGGCGCGCCACCACGCCCAGTCTCAATTGCAGTTTTAGCATGCTCTGGGGCGGGGCTGGCATGGCAGTCCCAGGGATCAAATCACCGGCCCCTGCACCTGCTTGCAGGCTTTGGTCGTCCCTTGCTCTTTTTTTTTTTGAGATAGGGTCTTGTTATGTTATCCAGGTCGGTCTTGAACTCAGCCTCCAGATGATAGGACTATAGGTGTGTGTCACCGTGCCCAGTTCTCACTTACTTTTAGGGGGTCTTTGACTCATATTGGCTCTCCAATTGTCCATAAGCAACTTAAGGTATGGCTATAAATGTAACATATGTGATTCCATCTAAGTACGTTAAATGCCTCAACAAGCAGATCTTCCCCAACGTGGCAAACCACCACATAACATAAAAACCACACTGAACAGAAAACCCAGCCTTTTAGTCCCGGCAGCCCTCAGCCTCAGATGTGAACATCCAGACCTGCTCACACACAGGATGGAAGCTGCCGCTTGGGAAGTATGCTGAGCACGGCCTGGCACGTGCAGCGGGTCTGGAGGACTCACGGTTGTACAGGGTGATGATGTGCAGGCAGTTGAGCAGCTGCCGCTTGTACTCGTGGATGCGCTTCACGTGCACGTCGAACATGGAGAAGGGGTTGATCTTCACCTTGTACTCCTTCTCCAGGAGGGCGGCGAACTTCAGCTTATTTTCCTGTGAGGAGTGTGGATCACAGTCGTGCTATTCATAACCGTCTTGTGAGCTCCGATATCCCTGGATGTCCCAGGGCCCAACTGCCCTGGAGACACAGTGCTTAGCAACCACCAGGGACAGCAGATTTAGGGGCCAGGGCTGGCATCTGGGAGAAGGGGACAAGGGCACTGGGCAAGGCAGGAAAAGGACCTGGAGCTGAGCCAAGCAGGACAAGGGGGCTGGGGTGTGAGGGATGAGCCTCAGGAGGAGAAAGGTGAGGAGGCAAGGAAGAGAGGACCAGTGCAAACCCCACAACTGAGACCAAGCTGTAGCGCAACCCCAGAGCTAAGACAGTCCCCTGTGGCCATGCTGTGCGACCCCTGAGCCCTGGGTTGGTCCCTTGGCTGCTCCCAGAACAGCTGGAATCACGCAGCTGTCATCCCTGCAGCCTGAGGAAGAGCCAGGCTTCCTTCTGGAGAGTCTTTCTGAGTCCATCCCCAGTGCCACGCAGCTCACCTGCTTGACCTGGGCCACATCCCGGATGAAGGCCTCATCGTTGACCAGTGGCAGCAACTTCCGCAGCTGGCTGAGGTCTGTCACGAAGCCCTCCCCGATCCTCTGCAGAAGGAAGGCACTCTGCTAGCTGCAGCTGGTTCCATCTGCACCCAAGCCTCTGCTTCTGGGGCTGATGCATCCTCCCACATGGCTCCCACAGCGGGGGTCAGGGCTCTGAGTCCCTCATGTCAGCAGCCCCCACAGAATTCCTACTTCCTCAGTTCTGCTCCCAGCTGACCTGGGGGCTCTCCCACCACAGTCCATCCACATCCCCAAGCTGGCACCTCCTTTGGAACCCTCTTCTTGCAGCCACCAGCCTCACTCTCTGTGGGCTGCCCTGGAGTTGCGCCTGGTCCTCCTGCACTATGCCGGCCTGGCCTCCATGGAGCACTTAGGGCCCTGCCCTGCCTTGGGACTCTCCCAGCATGGCCAAGTCCCTCTCCACCAGCCTGGTGGCTCTGAGCTGTACCCCGGCTCACCGCAGGGTACAGGAAGACCCGGCCTCCTTGTCCCAGGACCCAGCCCAGCCATTCACCTCCACAAGGATGTCTGCCAGCCCCGGGTTACACAGCAGCAGCCACCGGCGAGGGGTGATGCCATTGGTCTTGTTCTGGAACTTCTCTGGCTCTAGCTCGTAGAAATCCTTAAAGCTACAAGGAGAAAGCAGAAACTGTCAGGAACGCCAGGCTCAGAGCAGGTGAACCAGAGACCACAGGGCCTTCCCAGAACAGCCTGGGGTGCTGGCGCTCCAGGACAGGGCCCTGTACACACTGCACACTTTGGCTGCAGGGTCTGATGCTGACCCAGCTCATCCCTGTGTGACAATATAGCTGTCTCCAGAGGTCAACAGGGACACAGCCAGGCCACAACCGCGGGGACTCCACGGGTTTCACACCTGAGCTATTCCTCAGCTGTGAGATAGGGAATAATTCAACTCCCAAGTCTGCAGTGAGGACCACACAGCCTGGGCCCCGTGGCGGGGGTTGGGGGCACACAGCTATCCATGGGTACTCATGGGGCTGAGGCCTTTGGCAGCCTTGCTAGGTAAGGAAAGAATTCCCAGTCCCTCCCTATCAGCCTGCTGCCTGCCCAGCCCTGCTCCCAGTAGGGTCCAAGGCACCCAGCCACTAGCAGCAGGCAGACCATGGGTTATGGGCTCTGCAGACAGTAGCAGGCATCCAGAGAAGCCTGGGGACCAGCTTTTCCCATCACCACCTGCTCAAGTGTGAATGCGGGGCATGCCTCCCACGGCAGCCATAAAGGGGGAGGGGGGGGCAACTGGCGCCTCACGTACACAGAATGCTTCACGATCTCTGAGTGGATGCGTGCCACGCCGTTCACTGCATGCGAGCCGATGACACACAGGTGGGCCATGTTGATCCGTTTGCAGTCACCCTCCTCGATCACAGACATCCTTCTCAGGCGGTCCACGTCCCCGGGAAATAGGGCAGCCACGTGCTGGAGCCCACAGAAGGAGTGGAGTGGGGTGAGATCCACCAGCGACCCAGGGTCCCCAGGACCTGGACAGCTGCCATGTCCATGGGAGGGAGTCCTGCTCCAGGCCTCAACCTGAGCCCTGGTGCTGGGGCTCAGCAGGCAGAGATGAAGCATCCAGTTTACAGAGGATGCAGGGGACCCCACCTGCGGTGGGATCACACAAGCACATGTGTGTGTGCGAGCGCGCGTGCGCGCACACACACACACACACACACACAGGCAGCCACTCCTGGATCCTACACTCTATGATGAAGAACAAGTGGGGCTGCCAGGTGAGAACGGAGACTTAGAGCCCGCTCAGGGGTGAGCACAAGGTCAGCCAAAGCCTGCTCTGCCAGCTGCTGGGGTGTCACCTGATGGGACCCACGCCCACCCGCCAGGTTGGTGCTCACATCCAGATGCCTCTGGTTGATGGCATAGATGATGTCTAGGTGCCGCGGCAGCAGCTTCTCAAACAGTGGCACCGGCCAGCGCTCCAAGGCCTCGGGCAGCACCGTGTGGTTGGTGTACGCACAGGTCTTCTTGGTGATCTCCCAGGCCTGGCCATCGGAGAAGAAGCACGTTGACACAGTGATGCGCAGCCCCACTCAGACCCTGCCCTGCTCACTGACCTACACCTGTGTGGCCGACATTGATCTGTGCCTTGGATCGCCCACCATGTTCCTCCTGGTAAACAGTTTTTACTGACAGATTAACAGCCCACTGAACAGTCACCCATTGATTTCCATCAAATGGGCCTGCTGGCCAGGGCAGAGGATCCACACACAGCACAAGACTGCAGAGGAACTCTGGTCTCCACAAGGTGAAGTAAGAATTTGCTTTGTGATTGGCCTGGGTGGTACCTACCTGTGAAGCTACTGAGGAGGCTAAGGCAGAAGGATCAAAAATTGTACCCCAGCCTACTAGACTTAGCAAGCCTCTGCTTTGTAAGTTAAAAAAAAAAAAAAAAAAATAGGGCAGGGATATAGCTCAACACAAAAGTCCTAGATTCTACTTCTAGTACAGAGGCATAATGATTTATGGTTTTATAGGCTGACTTAAACCTAAAAATTCCAACACGCTTAACCTAGGACAGGGCCAAGGAAATAGCTCAGCGGTTCAGTGCCTGCCTGGCAAGCTTAGGCAATTGCAGGGACTGCGGTTTGATCCCCAGCATCACGTACTGTGCCAGCCCCATCCCCAAAGCAGGCTGAGCTGGCCATAACATACATACATACATACATATATACATACATACATACATACCCAAAGTTAAAAAACATTGCAGTATAAATTCCTGAGTATAAATTTCCAGTAAAAAAAAAAAAAATCAAGGACCAAAGTAAATTGATATCTAAGAAAGATCACAAGACTATATTTCTTTAAATTTAACACTTTTGGGCTGGCGAGATGGTTCAGCGGTCTAAAGCACCTACTTAGGAAAGCTTAGGCAACTGCAGGGACCCCAGTTCGATCCCCAGCACCACATGCTGTGCCAGCGCCACCTCCAGGGCAGGCTGAGCCAGCCACAAAAATAAATAAATAAATAAATAAATAAATAAATAAATAAATAAATAAATTTAACACTTTTGTATTTCTTCAGTAAACTTCAAGATGAGAAAACATACACAAAAAGCACTAGAATACCAGAATTTAATCCTTGTCCCCTCTCACCCCTGCATTCTTGTTCTGTATCCGTGTCCTACAGAATGTCTGTCTCTCCCCTGGAACCTGCCCCTCAGCCTGGTGCTCTCAGGGCTGACAGAGTTGATATTGCCAGATCTCCTAAGGTTGACAGAGAGGACCTCTTACCGGGACTCAGCCATTCATGAGGCTGGCTTAGACTCCACAGAGCACAGACCCCTGTCCTGGTCCCTGGAGCACGACCTCTCTCCCCACCTCACTCACCTTGTCCCAGTCCACCTTCTCCACGTCCACCAGGATCCGCATGAGCTCGGGGATGGAGAGGGCTGGGTGAGTGTCGTTCAGCTGGATGGCCACCTGCAGGACACATGGGGCTGCTCGGTGGCCTTGCCCTTGTGGGCACCCAAGCCCCAGCTGAGAAGGCGCTGGGCAGCCTATGCTGGGAGCCTGAGGCTCCAGATGGGAATCAGAGGGCACTGTTGGCTCTGTGGCCAGCTGTGCCTGGACAGGTGTGTGAGGAGGTACTGGGCCTGGGCTGCTTCTGCAGAATGTCCCCTCTCCTATGCTGTGGAAGCTTTTTTGTTGGAAGGGACTGCACTCAGCTTTGCCTTGGGAAGTCAGGCCTTTGTAACCTGCCTGATGCCCATGGCCCTGAGCTTGAGGGATGCATCAAATGAGACAGATTCGGAAGCAAGGCGTCCCTGTCACCCAATGCCAGTCCCTCAAGGCAGGTGAAGTGCTGGAGGGAATCCCATCCCCTCGGCCCACAAACCTTGTCAGGGAAGGTCTCAAAGCTGGTCCTCACAGGGTCACGGCAGCCGAACTTGGAGGACTTAAAGCGGCGGATGATGTCCTGCAGCGTGGCGGCCACCACAAAGTACTCCTGCTTCAGCCGCAGCTCCTTCCCCTCGAAGAACTGCAGACACAGGGCCACTGTGGCACTGGGCCCACGGTGGAGCACGCAGGGGTCCTGTGGCCCACGTGCCTGATCCCAGGCCATCCCACTCCCTCAGGAGGCCTTGGTCAGCTGTTACTCAGGGTGACAGGCTGAGGTAGTAAGCCGTTTCACCCAGCTGCTTGACACTATCAGCATTCAATGTCACCTTGGAACAGGAGAGTAACCCGGTGCCCTTCATCTGTAGGACAACCACCAGGACACATGGTGCCCGGCCCCTCAGCAGCTAGGACACTAGAGCTATCTGGAGACAGCAGTGACCCCTGCACCCACAGACTAGGGCACCTGGTACTAGAGCCATTGGCACCAGTGCTTTTGATGTCACACAGGTTACGGTGACAGAGTAGGACTCATACTTCCAAAAATACAGAGCCACCAGGACAGCTTCAAGGCAAGATGTTCTCTGGTGCCAAGGACTGAACCTGGGGCCCTGATGTGTGAACCAAGTGCTTGGGCTACACCTACCAAGACCCTTTGTATGACAACAAAGAGCCACCAGACACTAAGGCCACTAGGCAAGATGGCATTAGAGTCTACTTGTGGCCACCATCTAGCACTTGGGGTACGCTGAGATCTCCCCAGTATTAGGGGATGCTGGTGTCCTCACAGGACAGACAGGCCTCAGGTCACTCTAAGGAGTGACCCAGCCTGGCCTGGAACTGGAGCTCCACTCATACCTCTTCCTCAAAGACTCAGGGATCAGTGAAGCCAGGCTGAGGCAGGGGAAGGGGTAAATGAACCCCCTCTGGAGCAGCCACCGGCCCGCACTCAGAGAGGAGGACCCAGGCCACCCAGTCTCCTTTCCCAGCCCAGGGGGTCAGCCTAGTTGCACCCTGCAGTCCCCACAGACCAGGCCAGCGACCTGACCTGTGAGGCCACTACTCACGTTGTCATTGGGGTACAGCACCCTGGAGATGTTCTCTGCCAGGTTCCGGTCCAGGACAGCCTGGATGTAGTCCCCCACGTTGACTGTGGAGATGGAGAAGGGAAGGCAGTGACCCTGCAGGTCCTCAGAACCTCGGCCGAGCCATCAAAGTAGCAGAGACCCAGCCCCCTTGCCCTTCCCAGGGGACCTGGGGGCCACTGTGCTGTACTTCCACCCATCCCACCCACTGGAGGGGGGCAGCAGCGGGGCTTAGGCAGCAGCGGGGCTTAGGCAGCAGCTTGGCATCGGAGCCCAGAGCTGGGAGGCTCTGCAGAGGGGCAGGGTGGGAGTGGCAGGCCAGAGTGCCTAAGGGCTCCAGACAACAGTGGGCACGGCCATACGTACAGTCCTGCAGCTTGAAGTCGTTAGGCGCCTTGGCAGACCAGAGCCTCATGGTGTTGACGGTGTTGTTCTTATAGCCGGGCACTGGGGTATCATAGGGCATGGCGAGCACCACCTGGCCACAGGGACATAAACAGGGGCACAGTCAGCAGGGTCCCCGCCACCCATTCCCACCAAGTGTCACACTAAGGGCAGCCTGGCTACCCTGTGCTCCCTATTGCCACAGGGCGAGCTCCACTTGGGACAAGGCACAAATAGCCCACAGGACCTGGCCTTCCCTATCAGCTCTGACTCTGGGACTGGGTCAGGCACCAGCACCAGCACCAGCACTAGCGCTGCGGCTCTTCCCCTCCTGGCTCCTGTGTAGCTTTGTCAGCTCCATGAACACGCCCACAGAGGGATGGTCCCTCCCCTTCAGGGCCTGTGTCCTGACACCAAACTTCAGACACACATGGGAACATAGGGTCCCTGCTCTGCTGCTCATGTCACAGGCAGCTCGGGGTTAGCGCCATGCCTGCAAGGCAGTGACCAGAGTTAGTGCTGCCACCACCCACATGGTCCCCAGTGACATGGAGCAGCCACTGGCTCTGCGCAGCAGCTCCTGTGCCAGGGAAGTCTGCCCAGGTGTACCAAGGGGGCGTGAGGAGAGTGAACTCAGGCCCTGGCTCCATACCTGTGTGTCCAGCCACCGCACGCCCTCGGCTGTGTGCTCCACGCGGCCGTAAAAGTGCACGGGCAACATGTACTCGGGCCGGGCTTTCTCCCAGGGGTTGCCATAGCGCAGCCAGTCATCCGCTTCCTCTACCTGGGCAGCAAGAGGGGCTGAGATCCAACAGAACCCAGCACAGAACAAAACCAGGCTGCTCATGAGTGAAGCCTTTCTGCCAGCCAAGCCCAGTGGCTGGAAAACGAACCTTCAGAGCCCAGAACTCCAGGAGCCAGAGGTAGGAGGTTCACGAGTTCCTGCCAAACCTGGACAGCTTAGGGACTTTGCAAGATGGTTGTCTCAGACTTAAAAAAAAGTTCTGCACCAAGAAGGTAATACCTCACATGAAATTCAGAAAAAAAGCATCTAAACAGACACTTAGGGCTATGACCCCAACATGCACGGAGGATGTCAGGCTCAGCAGTGAGCAGCCAGCGGCCACCAGGCACTGCCGTGTGGCTCAGTGCAAGGCTCATGCTGCGTGCACAGCTGTTGTGGAGGAGGACAGAGCTGCCCACCCCATGCTGCACCCAGAACTCTTCCCACCTCAGGAGAGCTGTTACTACAAAACCAAACCCAGCCACAGGAAAAGAACCACTGAGGCTAACTGCTTTGAAAACGACACCACAGTGGGGTGCAACTGAGAGTGTGTGCTCGGTGTGCTCCAATGCACGCCCATGGACTCACATTCAGCAGAGCAGAGGACTCTGGGAAGCTGTGACCACTGGGCCTTGGGCTCACGCGGCCAGAGAGTGCTTAACACGTGCTCCC
>PVKN010029429.1:0-13001 GCA_004027915.1 Capromys pilorides
GCATCAGGGATTGATATTCTAAATAGGTATCAATCACCTTAGAAGAGCCTAAATGAGTCACTAACCCAACCTCCAACAGGAAGAGATCCTGTTCCATATTCATGCCCACTTGCTACATAACGTGCTTCTCTATTTGAATCCGATTTAATCAATTTTACCTGAGCAATGGTGCTTGTAATCTCATCGGTTGACCATAGCTTTGTCCCACCTCATGCCCACCTAAGTGAATTCCAGTGTTCTCCACTACCTTAGACCTGCCTCACTGCACAGTTTTACTCTCTAAAAGTCGCTGGAAGAGACAACTTCCTGGGGACCTAGTTAACCCTCTTGGTAGCATCCTAAGGTGGGTGTAAGTAGAGGGAGCTCTTCTGGCCTTCCTGATGAAACAGGAATCATGAAATAAAAGTGTCTTGGTTAATATTCCAGATTCAGAAAACATCCTCCTAAATTTCTTAATCCATTTAGCAAAGCAAGGGGGTTTGGAGGATCGATAAAAAGGTATAATGAATAGACACAACACAGGGAACACATAGAGCTGTGAAACTGTTCCATCTGAAACATGACTTTACGCATTTGTCAAAACATATAGGACAGTACAACACAGAGTGAACTTTAATGCAACCCATGAGCTATAATTAATTGTAATGCGTCAACATTGACTCATGAAGTATTTACCACACTCAGGTAAGATATGAAGTGAAACTGTACACTTGAGTTGTTCAGAAGTGGAAGGGACTTTCTATTTTGTTTGCTCAAATGTTCTGAAAAAATCTAAAACTATATTAGAAATACTAAACTCTTCATTATAATATATTGATAACAACAATTATAATGCTACCCATTGAGAATCTATCCTTTCTTTCTATCTTGGATTCATCATGTCTGCCCTCTAGGTTGTTGATGCGATCCTTTAACTACCTGTGCACACTGAAAATGGGTTTGACCCAATATTAAATTGTCCAGCAGCAACAGAAAACCACAAGATGCTAAGAACTTACTGGAAAACAGTAGGAGTGAGCCTCCTAGTGGGATAGATCTGAATTAAGAATAAAGAAAAAAGGGTAGGCAATTTCCTTCCTAACAATATTCCTGGCAGTCAGCAGAATCTGGGCAGGCCTGTGAATTGCTCTGAAGCTATGTTTATTTTTATTTTTTCATGTATATGTGCTTTATTATAAATGAATACTTCTGAGACAGGAAAGTGATAAATATATTCAGACTTTCATGATGTAAGGGTCATTCTGTCTTTAAAAAGTACTTTCAGATTCTGGGAACCAGACCTACCTTTGAGTTGTTAAAGCTATTCCAGGAACCCAAAGGAACTGAGCTATGAAAAAGGGCATTGTGTCATTTTGGGTTCTCATGAGTTCAACAGCTGAGGCTTGTAAGCTGCAGTCTATGGAAGGGATGATCTCAGGAAGCATAATGAAGGAATCAAGAGAGGGAGAGAAGCCAATAGAAAAGGATAAAAGATCCTGAGCACTGAAAGTCATAGCTGACAGCAAACAATCCCCACAGAATGTCCAAGATAATCAGATATGTCCACCAGAGAACAAAACAAAAACAAGACAATGCCACAGTCACAACTGGACACAAAGATAACAATACTATAGAACCACTGAATAGTCGAACCCTTTTCTCTCTGAAATTTCTGAATCTTCTTTCTTTATCAACAACTCTAGCTCCATTTTATTACCCTGGCATCTTAGATAGCACTTCAGATAGCTAGCCATCAAACTGCCTCTATAACCAGTGAAGGAAGAAAAACCTCACTTCATGCAGTTCTCTTCAAAATAAATCATCACAAATCTACCTTCTAGAGCTGGAAATGGTGGTGCATCCCTGTACTCCCAACTCTGTGGAAGACTAGGACTCAAGGATCACAAGTTCAACCCAGTGTGGCAACTCAGCAATTTTGCAAGATCTGGTCTCAAAAAAAAAAAAAAGTACAAAAAATGGGGCTGTGTTTATACACAGCCTTCAGTGTGAAGGCTGTCAGTTCAATTCCCAGTGCCACTAATAAAAATGAGATATATGTTCATCCTCATAAAACAAAATTTCCTTTGTCTGTCTCTGACAGTTCCCCTTGGTAAAGATTTAGTCTTCGTGCAGCAAATTGTAAACCTAAGTTGATTTAACTATGAGAATAGTCCTACAGTCTTTGGCTGATAGAGGTTGATACTAGCAAAAAGTATATTTATGAATTACCATTATGGGCAGCTAGGGTTCAGTCCCGCTGGGGACCACTGAGGTGGGTGTGCACAGAGTGAACCTCAAAGTTATGCCACCAGAAGACAGAGAGACTACAGAATTTTCATGAGCTGTCATTCTGTATTTGAGGGCTGCTACTAAGGCACTATTTCCTCTGATTTACTGGATGAGACTGTGTGACCTGGGGAGATAGCTCAGTAGAGTAAGTGTTTGCCTGGCAAGTGCAAGCCCCTGAGTTCAATCTCAAGTTAAAAAAAAAAAAGGAGACTGGATGAGACTGTGTGACATTTCTCAACTTTGAAGGCCTCTTAGGGACCCTAAAGACACTGAGAAGTGTGCTTTCAGTGTGACCACCATGACCCTCTAAGAGAGTAAACATAACTGCCTATCAGAGAGGTGTGGATAGGCTCTGGCCCTAGTCTGATGCATCACGAGCTTCTACTATGGGTGTCTTGACACTAATTCTCATTCACAGTTGCAGAAACAGACACAGCAAAGTAAGAAGTGTTGAGCTCAAGTCATGAGCTTTCAATGTCAAAAAATACTGTTACAGTGTTTTTGCAGATGCACATTTTGCTTTGCTTTTCTAGATGCTTCTCTATAATTTTTATAAATAAAAAGGAATTTGTTAAAGGCCCTGTCACTTTATCAAATAGTAGATTGAGGTTCATGAACTATGGGCTACTACAAACCACCTGAAAGAATATGCAAAATCACATGGTACAGTGGTTTTCAAACTCTTTTAGAAGTTGTATCAGTCAGAGCTCAGTAGAGAAGCAGATTAATATAAGATATGTAAATATAGAGTGTCTTAGTTACTGTTCTGTGATTGTTGGGACAAATACCCAACACATGAGCTTAGGGAAGGAAAAGTTTATTTAGCTCACAATTACTGGAGATTTTAAGTCACTTCCCTCACTCTATAATCTGAAGGAGAGACTGCAGCACTTTCATGTCCAGGATGATCCACTCCATACTTCCAAGAGAGGCCACCAGGCAGAAGGGGCAGTGGGGGAGGTGCATGCTGTCAGTTTAATGGTTCCACACCTCACTGGCCCTGCCCCCTCAAAGCCCACCCTGGTCCTCTGGCCCCACTCCTTGAGCCATGTGCTTGACAGCTCCATGATTTACATGAGGCTTTGGGGGAACAACTAGATACAAACCATAACATTCCACCCCTTGACCCCCAAATTCTCATTCACATCCTTTTGTCAAAAAGGCATTTTACTCCATCTCTAAGAGTTGTCAAAGTCCCAACAGTTTCAGCACTGTTGAAAAGTCCAAGTCCCAAGTCTCCTCCAGGATCCAAGGCAAACTCTCAACTGTGAACCCCTGTACAAATAAAAAGTTAAATACACCCCACATTCAAAGGTACAAGATAAACATTGCCATTCCAAAAGGCATACACAGGAAGATACAAACCACAGGGGCCAAAATAAGTCCAAAATCCAGCAGGGCAAGCATGAAGTCCTATAGTTCCATGTGTAACATCCAAGGCAACTTGGAAAATTGTGAGCTCCATGTGGCTCTACCACTATGGCACTTCTGGTGATTGTAGCATTCATAGTGTCTCTCTTAGGCTGACTTTGCTCCCTCCTTGCAGTTTTCCTTAGGTGATCCACATTCCTGGCTTTTCCAAACTTCTGAGGTTTCCATGGAGTACGCTTCTCACTCACAGCTTTGCACACTGCCCTCTCAGGGCCATATTGCCTGGTCTCCCAGGCTTTCTTCTGAAATGGAGGTGGAAGCCTTCCTAACGTCAGAACTCCTACATTTTTCATGCACCGAAAACCAATGCCACATGGAGGATGCGAAGGGCTTCTCTCAGCTGGAGCAGTAGCCAGGCTTCCTTCTCTCTCAGGTGTAGGGGTCAAGTACCTGGATTTCTGAGCACTCTGACCCTGATTTTGAGAAACAAATTCTCTATGCTGGTGCCATTCTATAACCTCGTGAGGGTGCCACCTCCATTCTGGAACCTGGTGTGGCCACCACCTCCATTCAGGAACATGGGGCTCTGTGGCTTTCTCTTCAAAGCAAAGTCCCTTGCCCTTGCTATTCTGAGGCTGCAAAGAGTGAGACCATGCCACCTCATGTGATGCCCTCAGGATATCTTTTCTATTCTCCTGTTCCTCCTGGGCAATGGAGATCTCAGTTCTGCCTTTGCAGTCCACAGCCATCCAGGAACTTTCTTTCTAGCCAAACTCACAACATTTTAAATCATTCTATTGGCCTCTTTTCTCTTCATTCTCAACATAAACCTGACTAAGAACCCCCAACAATAACCATGCCACTGCCCCAATATTTGACTGCTTTGAGACTTCCTTTGAAAGATTAATTAGTCCTCTAGGTTTAATTTCAGTCTCAGGCAAAGTCTCTGGACATGGGCAAAATTCAGCCAAGCTTTCTGCCAAGCGAAAGCACAAATGATCTGGAGTCCAGAAACCAATGCAGTCCTTCTTTCCAGCAGAAACCTCCACAGCTTGGTCTTCACAGGCAGAATTCCTAGAAGTCTTCTGATCTGAGTTCTGACCAGAATCTCCCCTACAGCAAGGCCAAAGTTCTTCCAGTGCTTCTCTTGCAGGTGACATCTCCAAACTTTTCCTATCTCTTCCCATAAGCCATTCCCAAAAGCTGGCAACCCATATGGTGAGGTATGGCCACAGCAACAGGCCCCATTCCTGGTACCAAATTTTGTCTTAGTTACTGTTCTGTAGTTTCTGGGACAAATATCCAACATACAAGCTTAGGGAAGGAACCTCACAGTTACTGGAGGTTTCAAGTCCCTTCCCCCACTCTATAGGGTCTGAGGAGAAGCTGGGGTGCTGCCATGTCCAGGACGATCTGCTCCATACCTCCAAGAGTGGCCACCAGGCAGAAGAGAGTGGAGGAGCACATGCCGTCAGTTTAAAGGTTTCACACCTTGCTGGCCCTGCCCCTCAAGCCCCACCCTGGTCCTCTGGCCCTGCCCCTCAAGCCTGCTTGATAGCTCCATAATTTACATGAGGCTTTAGAGGGAACAACTAGATATAAACCATAACATGGAGTAAGAATTTACAAGGGAGGCCTGCAATGATCACCTATAGAGTCAGATGTGGAAGAATGCAAAAAGGTTGTCTGTGCTCTGGAGAGCCGTAGGACCCAGTCATAAGTCAAAGGCCAGGAGCTCACTGACATGCCCTACGTGAGTCCACGTCTGCTATGGAAGCTGAAAGATCTGCATGGGGAGGCTGTAGTCTGAACTGGAAGCTAGAAGATAATGTCCAAAGGGAAGGGAAAGACTGGATCCCTTCTGAAAAAAAGTAAAAATAAAAAGAAGCAAATAGTCCTTCTTCATTCCTCTTTTTATTTTATTTGGTCCCAAGCTTATTGGTTCATGCCATTCCTATAGGATGGGTCTGCTGTCCTCAGTAAATCCCTTCAACTACACCCAAAACTATGCTAATCCAACTAGTTAGGGGTTTTTCACAACACCAGATCCTATGACAGTGTGACCTCTAAAGCCTGATCTTCACAGATAGATAGATGATAGATAGATAGATAGATAGATAGATAGATAGATAGATAGATATAGATAGTGATACAAATTCCCCACAGCAACAATATTAATTGTATATAACAAACATACAGTAATAAAAAGAAGGAAGAACAGCAAATAATCTCTAATAAAATAAAAGATGGAAGAACAAATAGCACAAGATTAGTAGGATATTGCTAATTATTAAAGCTCAATCCTAGAAACGCGGAAGTTTATTGTTTTCTGTACTCTGGGATATGCCTAAAATTTTTCATTATAGAAAGTGTTTGTTGTAAATACGTATGTGTATTTTCAGCACTTGAAATAGTCATACAGGGGCCGGCGAGATGGTTCAGTGGTCTAGAGCACCTGCTTGGGAGGGCTCAGGCAACTGCGGGGACTGCAGTTCGATCCCCGGCACCACATGCTGCGCCAGCACCACCACCAGGGCAGGCTGAGCCAGCCACAAGATGAATAGAGAAAGAAACAAACAAACACAACAAGAAAACAAATAAATAAATAAATAAAATTAAAAAAAAAAAGAAATAGTCATACACACACATCCTGATTAAACCTTTAGAAGTGAAGAATCTAAGCATCATAGCCATAAGTAATTTAGCAGAAGGATGATAGAGGCAGCACTTCCCTTAGCCTCTGCCACAAAAGAGGCCCAAGATGAAGAAGAGTTTGAATTAGTTCTTGACTTCTAAGAAAGTAACCTCTTTCCAGAGGAGCGAGCCAAATGTATAAAACTTCTTGAGTAAGAGCTACAGGATACAACCAATAATATGAGAAAATTATTTTGCAATTCAGGAATACATATTTTATTATCCAGTTAATACAAGCCAATTGTTAATACTGATATAGGTGAGTGAAACTCCCAACCTGAAAGATACCTGGGCCAAGTTTGTGTTCTTTAGAACTGAAGAATGAATTTTAGGAACAATGGAGGTTAAAAGTAGAAGATATTTATTGGGGGAAAAAAAGCTCCTGGTTCAAAGAAGGACAGAAGAGGGACCTGAACCAGTTGCTCTTTTCTCTAGAAAAGCTGTCTTTTCTAAAGATTTTATAGAGCAAAACCATGTGGTGAGGCAGGTCTAAGAAGGAAAACACGGAGAATAGCTTAGGTGGGCATGAGATGGACAAGGCTATGGTCAAACAATAAGGCTACAAGCACCATTGTTCAGGTAAAATTAATTAAATCCAGGACTAAATGGACAAGTGAGTCATGTAGCAAGTGAACATGAATACAGAACCAGGGCTCTTTCTTGTAGCAGGTTGGGTTAGTGACTGTTCCAGGGGTTCTCCAGGTGAGAGGCTCATTTAGAATATCAATCCTGGATGTCTATTTTTAGGGAGGCATGTGGCCTCATTTGTTTACTCTTTTGTCTTGAGTCTGGCCCACAGCAGGGGCCTGTCTCTTCCAAAGTTGCGTGGTCACCTTGTCTTCATACTGTCTTCTTCTTGAGGGTCTAGCCCTGTCTGACTGCCTATAATATTTCCATCTGATTCAGCTGCCTGTAACCATATAAAACATGCATAATCATAATTTGTTATATGTTTTTGCAATGTATTCTTCTGCTTTATACCTCTGCTATCATCATGAATAAAAGCATGCGGGTTGTGGGAAGCACTGCTGGCCCAGAAGCATGGAGACACTCAAGGAACACACAGTCTCACAGTGAGAATTCAAGCTTCCTCAGCCATTGCAACCAAAGCAGAACTGCTCAGCCATGGTCTTGTTAGGTTCATCAATCTCCAGCCAAGCTGAAGTCAGCAGACCTAACCAGCTGACCTGTAGATTCATAAGCAAAATCCATGGGTTTTGTTGTACGTGGCCAAGATTTTGTGGCTGCTTACACAGGAACAGTTGAATATTCTATTTGGCCTTCAAAAAAATCCTGAAATAGGGGCCAGGGAGACAGCTCACTGAAATAAATGTTTGCCTGGCAAGCACAAGGTCCTGAGTTCAGTCCCTGGAATATCTGTCTTAGAGGCTAGTCACTTTATGGTCAATTATAGGCACTCGAGAGGCAAAAGTTAAGGAATTCTGCTCTTCTAATAGAAGCAAGGTCAAACTGCATAAAAGCATTTTGTGCTTAAGAGAATGTGGTCTTATCTCTCCTGTGTGCTTGCCTGGGATGTCCTTTCCTTAACCTTATAGAAGAAACAATTCTTTTAACAAACAGGAACATTCTATACAGTTATGGGAAACTTTCAGCCAATGCTGGCAAAAAAAAAAAATCCCAAGAAAATTAAATATTCTAAATTCCAAAACTTTGATGGCTTATACACACAATTCCCAAATCTAAATTAATTCTCATGTTTTTCAGTGTGCAGAGATTTAAAACATGTCTTCAGCCACCATGAGTGGGAGACTGGAGCAGGAAAGGAAGATCACAAGTTCAAGGACAGCCTGGCATGCACAGTAAGTTCAAGCCCAGCCTAAAAATATTTGTCATATAAAAGGAATTTTTTTATAATGAGTTGATCCTTTTTAGAATATGAAAACTACTTCAGTCCTAATCAATATAGTGTCTTGGGCATGTTCTGCTACTACACACTTTAGTTTTTTTACCTTAAAATGTTGCCTGACCCTTAGCTATTCTAAAATGTTAAAATGCCATAGGCTTCACAACTGTCAGCAACTTTTTATTAGGGGAAAAAAATGTGCAATTTGAACATTTCAGTTCAAAGACCTTATCTCTTCCACAGGACAGCATGGGCATAGGCACAGCCACACGGCTGCCGTGGCTCCAGGCTGCAGCCAGCTCCTTGTCAAGTTCCATTGCAGCGCACACAGCCCAGCCCTTGTTCTGGTGAGTGCCAGAAGGAAGCAACGGTATTCGTGACTGGAGCCGCCCAGGGATGATGAGAATATTGTAGTTTCACAACACTTTTCTAATGTTTAGGACATTTTTATCCGATCTTTATAGCATCTGTGCAAAACAGATATTATTAAAATTTTAACAGAACTTGTTTGCACTTTTCTGAGAAAGTATGTGCAGAAGCCCCTCACACAAACCCAACAAATGGGCCAGCACTGCTGAAGGGGCTGAGTCCTCTCTCATGCACAGCCCCTTCCTCTGCATAGCTGACAGCACCAGCCCATCTCCTGTCCCAACACAAGCTCATCACTGGCCTGGTCCACCTGCCCTCTCTTGCTCTGCCCTCTGAGAGGAATGAGGATAAGCCCAAACTGCACCATGCAGAGCTTGTCCGTGAACAAGAACATCTTGTTATGTGATACTATCCTTATCTTGTCAGATAGAAATATCCTATTTTGATAGCCTAAACCCAGCAGGGCAGAAAATGAGAAAGATACCAAACCCAGATTGTCAGAACAGCATTTATCAGAAGCCAGTAACGGCTCCAATCCCACAGGTACAGGGTCAGGGAGCAGGGTCCGGGCCCATGCATTGCTGGACCTAGTGAAACTCAGTCACTTCCCGATCAGAGCCAAGCCGGGCAGCGCCCTGGTGAGGACAGATTCCTGGATAATCTCTTCTTGCCTGGGAAAGGCAACCTGTACTGCTTCCGACGGCGCCATCTGGTGGCTACACGGTGATGTGCAGCTTGGAAGCCTGACGCAAAATCCCAACCAAAAATGTTCTCTGAAGATTAAAGCTTCACTCTGCCTTTAATTCTTTCTCGCATTTGCTCAGTCTTTTTCAATTGTCAAGATTTCTCTGCTCCGCATAATGAACACGATGAGGAAGAACTCCACAAACCCCAATTCAATTTGAAATAAAGCAACTTACCCATTTTCTTTGCTGGGGTGCATTAGACATCAAATCAGCCAGAACCAGCGTTGGGATATGCCAAGATACGCTCTTTCAGCCCAGCGGGATACAGGAAATGAATATTTCCAGGTAAAATATTCACAGAGCCCCTAGTGTGATAACTCTTAGTCTTACTAGAACATTCACAGCACACAAAAGGGACACAGAATACTCTGGAAAGCAAGCAAAGGAGACCAAACAGCACCACATGAGCAAATCAGGCCACCAGGGTCCTGGAAACTCTCAGCAGGGGATTATTAACCTGTACTGTGCTCTTTTCTGTTTTCATCTCTTTGGGTTTCCTAAGATCAGCCTTTATATTGGCCTTTGCATCAGGCTATTTCTTGCAAAGCAGAAGAAAAGTGATTTCAAGTCAGACCTGTCCTTCCCCTGTCCTCTGTAATGATCCCTTAATGAAGGGGTACTGGGGTTCCTAGAGAGGCTGCAGGGCACTGTTCCTGATGTTAAGAATATCCCCCAATCCTGTGAACTGTGAAGACGGTACAAGGGGTACTGTCTAGTGCCCTAGTACTAGTACAAAGCACTAGATCTACCTAGTACAAAGCACTAGGTCCAGTGACCCAGAGCACCAGGACTCCTAGTTCATCAGAGATCTGAGGGCCTCAAGATGAAAGTACAGAGGCTTAGGGGTGGGGACAAGGGGCATATCTCAGCAGTAACCATAAGGGACCCGTAAGTCATGGCTGCAGAAGCCGCATTTTTACTTATCTCTGTGAATGACCTCCACCCTAGCACAAGCACAGAATGAAGCAATGTCCACAGTAACACCAGAGGTAAAATGTCCCATCAGCCCAGCAAAATGGGGATTTAAAATTAAGAAACAGAGAAATCATTCATATCTCCTACGTTAAGAACTGAGATCCACAGATTCACCCCTCCCCAACATACTGGCAAGTAAAGACTTTGCAGAAACATGCCACTAGAATTATAGTGACCAAAGAGGAAATATGAAATAGAGGATGAAGACAAAGACTCAGTAAAAATTCAAATACAAATGTTTAAAACTCACAGGTGCACGCACTTCCCTTCAGTGGACCAAGGCAAGCCTGATATTTGACCACCTTAATGAAGGGTTGATTCTAGATCTCTAAAGGCACCTGGGAACACAAACCAGAGGCACTAGTGAGGGTCTCCTAACCTGGTTAGTGTATGGTTACCTTGTCCTTTGAGCCTAAATAAAACTGTTCTAGCACCTTCTCCAGTGTTAGGATATATTACGCCAAAGCAAGCACCCCAGCATCTTCTCCGATAAACTGTAGAAGGCCCAGTGAACTCCTGGGGGAGGGATAAAGACAAAGATTGTCTCTTGCAAGAAGCCTAAAACTGGTAGAGTCTCTGAAATGTAGTCCTCCTCTCATTTCAGATAGACCTAAAGGGCAACTTTCTTTCCCTTTGATACTAACTGTGATAATCCACTGCTCCTTAAAACTCATTATAGTTGATTTCATTCTCAAAACTCAATTATTTGATGAGAAAAATTCATCAAACAAAATACTTATGATTAGAAAATTTTAAGGTGTCAATTACCCCTTGACTTAAAAAAGAAAAACAATACTTGCCATGGCAGTCCACAAAAGCTGGAAGCATAGACACATATATTTGTCACCTGAGACATTTTTTTAAATGTTAAAGTAATATGACATTAGCTACCCTTCAACACTTTAGGATGCTCTAGATTTGGGTTGGGTTAATGCAGACTGAACATCTATAGGATTCTCATTCTATAATGTGGATCTGACTGGTTTCAACAGTACGGCAGGCAGAGCGACCCCAGCACAATGCCGGCATGGAAATGTATGAAAGGTCAGTGCTGTTGGGGGGTGTGGGGGAGGAAATCACTCTGTTCAAAAAATAACTGGATTGAAAGAAAAAGATCTAAGCATTACTATCTACCTGCTGCACTCCTCTGAGCAAGCTTTTTTCCCTTCCCTGAGCACTAGATTGTCAGCTATTAAAGGTAAAAGGTGGCAAAGGTGATCCCTCTACCTTCATGTTTGCAGGAAACTCAGGATCACTTTCTATAAATCATATACATAAAGCATCCAACAACTAGGTATCCTAAGTTCCTGAATAGAAAACCGAGCCTAAGAGCAGCTGAAATCACACAACAAAGTTAAAGCAAAATGTCTCAGGACCTCCACAACACTAAAGAGAAGTGTTCTCTGGGTTCCTGTGTGGGTCCTTGAGAGCAAAATCACCACATTTGCAATGCAGAGGGCTTTTAACCGACCATGAACCACACTAGAAAGGACTGCCCCCTCCTGTGTCACTGACCTAGCCCACCAGCCTGCCAGTGAGGAGCTCTGGTGTAGACAAGCTTAAGTAAGTCCAGTCTTCTTGCATGTGGGGAGGGTGCACAGGTCTCACCATAAAGTCATCAGCTACAAGGCTGGGGCCAGTGTTGCTTTACACTCTAGTTGGGGGAAGAAAAATAGAACATAACCTAAAGCCTGAACAGCAGCCTGTCTCTTGTCTGGGATGAGCATGGCCAACGTGATCCACAAAAGATCATTGCAAAGAAGATGTTTTCAAAAGATTAAAAAACAGCAAACTCACTGCAATGCAGCACCAGCAAATTTATGCTAGAGCTGACCAACTCTCAGAACTGCAGGCTCCAGTAATTCCAAATATCAAGAGCTCCACCTGCTGGCCAGATTTGTGAAAGGTCTGGCTTGTCCTTCCCCTCTCACCTTAAACAAAATGCTTTACTAAAGCAGGTGGCATAGTCTGAAGGTCAGAAGTTCTCTACAAGATTTGTGAGCTGTTTGTGTGTGTTTTCATGTTTGTCATAAGCTAAGAAGTTCAATACAAATGTATGCCTAGTTGCCATCAAATCAGACTCCAGTCATTTATTTTGCATGGTGAGGATAGTGGTAAGGACTTACATCAGATGCTTCTGTTTTAATTATTGGGGTTGATAAAAGCTGGCCTGACTCCTTAAGGAGGCATTTATACTAACAAAAGCTGAAGGACTCAGCTTCAAATACTATATGTTTATAAGAGAATGATGTAAAACTGAGTTACTCAGGGCCTATAACAGTACAAGCATATCTAACTCAAATAACCTGAGACAAAAGGCCAGGGGGACACCTCAGTGACTTAAGTACCTGCCTGCTAAATGCCACATCCTGGGTTCTATCCCAAGTACAAAAAAAGTCTAAATAGAAAAACCTGAGACAGATGCAAAAGACCACTGAGTTAAAGCAAGACATCATTCATCCCACAAAGCTGATATAGATCATCAATATGTATTGATTTAGACTATCTGAAGCTAATTTATAATGTTGTTTTGCTTGTAAGCTTCAGCATGAATTATAAGGATAAGAAATGCACTCACAGCATGTAAATGCTTTAATTTTTTCTGACTGCCTCCTCTCTCTCTCTCTTTCTCTCTCTCTCTCTGTCTCTCTGTCTCTGTCTCTCTGTGTTTCTCTCTCTCTGTCTCTATCTCTATCTCTATCTCTTTCTGTTGT
>PVKN010029430.1:0-12989 GCA_004027915.1 Capromys pilorides
ACTTGAAGGGCATTGTGAAGGGCAGACATGCTGTTTTGGGTTGTTGGTAGCAGGACCTGACTCAGATGACATAATAAAGACACTCATGTCACCAACCATGAAGTTTCAGAGTGGTTTTTTGATTGGCTCCTGATAACAAGGACACAGACATTTCTGTGGCCCTGCTTCCTTGCTTTGCTAAAGCTGATTCCTTCCATGGTCACAGGACGACATGATTCCATGTTCATGGTTCAGAGGAAGAGCCTGGAGTACCTTCTCTCAGGATAGAGCAAACGGTGAAGCTTTCCATGAGCTTCTAGAACCCCCTCCTTGTGTCTCATTGGGTGGGGTTGCTCCTGAATGGGAGCACAGGTTGGTGCTATTACTCCAGTCCAGACCATCCCTTTAGGTGGTGCCAGATTCCATAGCTGCGCATCAGGGAGGGTGGTATGGACACTAGATGTTTATAGCTGGACTAAGGTAGCCGATAGCACCAGCCTCCACCCCACCTCCTGGAGAGTGCTCTCTGTGCTGAATGGTGGGAGAGATACAGATGCCTTTTTTTGGCTTTCCTGTAGCAATTGCACGGATGGTGGATTAAGTCCTTCCAGTTAGCCACAGTTCCATGGGATCTGGATGGCAGAGGTGGCAGGGCTGTCTTCCTACTGCTATTCTCTTATGCTACTGTCATGACAGAAGTGCCAGCTTCTCTATGGCAGTGCTCCCACACTGAGCCACCTCTCCTCTGTTTCCTGTACCTGAAATGGGTACAATGGAGGCCAGAGGTGGTCAGGGTGGCGTGTAGCCCTAGGGGCTGGGTGTGGAATGTTAAGGAATGTGACAGCTGCCTGTGCCCTCAGGACAACACTGGAGACTTGGGGGCAGAGGGCTCACAACTGTGATCATTGTTGGAAGCATCTAGAACACTGCTCAGGATGCAGCAACTTGCCCAGAGGTGTGTGAAAGGAAAGCAGACAGGCACTAGGGAGAGGGGCTAAAAATGGAGGGCACTGCCAACCAACGGAGGAAGCCCACAAGAAGGCGCCAGGGGAGGGGAGGTTGCACCCTACAGAATCCTGTGTCTTGCCTGGCATCTGAAAACATATAAGCCCCACTTCTTGATGGGTCTGTGTTGGGGTTGGGGATTAGTGGCTAGGGCTGTTGCTCCCTAGTGAAGTGTTCAGTACTGCAAGAATGGAGCTGTAGTTTACAAGACCACCACAGCAGCCTGCAGGAGCATGAACTGATTGTCAAATGTCTGCCTGAACACGTCTAGTGACAGGTAGCACACAAGCTTGAGAGGCAGCCTGCTGAGCCCAAGCCAGCCTTCTGCAGGCTTACATCTGCTTCACGTGTGAACAGCTAAAGATGGCTGGAAGATGGATAGAGCAGAGAGAATGCAGGGAGCCGAACACAGGGCTGATGAACTGACCGTCAGTGGGCGAATGGGGCTCACTACTGCATCAGTTTGGCAGATCCAGTTAATTCGAATTGCAGTTTTTTATTTTTTATTTTTATTTTTTTGAGACAGGGTCTTGCTATGTAGTTTAGGCTGGCCTTGAACTTACTGTGCAGCCGGGGCTGACCTCAAACTCAGTGATCCTATTGCTTCAGCCTCCTGAGTGCTAGGATTGCAGGTGTGCAACACCTCAACCAGCCTGAATTGCAGTTCTTTAAGGCAAGACGCATTTCCCAATTAATCACAGGCTCCACCATTCCCTAATGCCTTAAGAGACTCGACTTCATTTACATATATTTTTCTTTTCTTTTGTATTTTAGGGAAGGGTCTACAGGGTGTGTTCAGGGTCTCACTGCTAGATCAGACTCGTAGTGATCTGCCTGTTTAACAACCTTCCAAGAGCTGGGATTACAGGTGGGCACCACCACTCCCGGTCTCAATTGCCCTCTCAGCGTGCCCTGGGGGCGGGGCTGGCATGGCAGGCCACTGAATACATATGTTATTAACCTAGCTCTTGAACCCTTACTTGAGGAATGCCTAGGATGGTAATGTGGATGCCTAGAGACCCTAGTGGCAGCTGCAGGCTTCACAGGTGACAGAGGGAAATGGAGTGCAGCGTCTAGCAGTTCCTGAGTCCTCCCCTTCTTCACACCCCACTCCCATTCACCGGTCTAGAGGCTCTGTTGAGTGGCCAAAGTCCCTTTAATATCCCTGAATTGCGTTACAATAATACTGCTGAAGGTGAAGAAGGGATGGAGAGGGGGGTGAGTGAGGGGAAGAGGAGGCGGGGGAGCGCAAAGCGCTCATACAAAATATGGCCAAAAAGCTTAGCATGCATGGAAAATTATTGCTGTCAGAAGTTCCTATTTACAGGGTCGACACCTTCCATAATTGCTTCCACGACCCTTCTTTCCCATTATCCCTGCAGCCGCCTTTACGGCGGGCCTAGAACTGGACCAAACTCTACACACCCCTCTGAAGCCCTAAGAAGGACCCCTGCTGCAGGGATTCCTCCACCTCGGCCCTCTCTAGTGGCTGGGGGAGGGGAAGAGATTCTGAGAGACCAGGACTCCGCTGCCACTGAGGGCTGGGTGCCCATCGCTGGGGGCAGTGGTGTGCTTAAAGCAGAGGGGCCGAGGCCGTGCGCGTGGAGGTGTGTGCTTCGGTCCTCGCCCGCCCAGGCATGCAGAAGCGCAGCGGAGGAGGTAGTGGCGGCCAACGGGCCGGTGGCCGGCAGCCCGGTCTCTCTGCCCGGGAGAGTTGCATAGACGTGGCCAGGAGAGAGCGCAGCTCCCAGGGAGGGGAGTCAGAGGCCCCAGCGGGGTCCGGGGCTCAGTCGGTCCCTGGGGTCCCGCAAGAAGGGGAAGAAATAAGAAACGAGGAGGACTCCATCTCCAGATTCCCTGGAGCAGGAGCGGAGGGCTCAGGAGGGTGAGGACCTGCCCCACTACAAGACCTCCTGGTGCCCCTCCCTGTCCGTTCTCAGGGCCCCTTCTGCACGCAGCACTGACGAGGGTGGAGCTTCTCCAGAGACTGAAAAAGTGGGAGGGGGCAGCTCATTATGGCCGTTGCTGCCCATCTCCTTGCCTGGCTCCCTGACCTCCCAGACCCGCTGGGGAAGCCGAAGTGTCCCTGGGTGAAGCCAAGAGATTAGATAGAATAATAAATAGATAAATAAATAAATACACAAATAAATAATCAGAGGGCCCCAGCTGGATAAGGGGACAGGCCTTGGTGAGGGGCTCCAGACCCCTCTTAGCACATCAAGAGGGGTATCTGTAGTCCTGGGAACAGGGGAAAGTGCTCAGAGAATCTGGGGAAGGGGCAGCGCCAGGCTGGGAGCCCAGAGAACGGGCTGTCCTGGGCTGAGGGAGTTACAGTAAGGGTCAGGGCCCTGAATTGGTCCTCAGGTCTGCTCTAAGTCAGGTGAACTCAGAGGGGTGCTAGAGCGCTGAGGGTGCCTGGAGAGACCAGGGAGTGGGAATGGGTAATGAGGCCCTCAACACAGAAGTGGGTGAGAACTGTTGGGGGGCAGGGGTGTGAAGCAGGACCTAAAGTCTGGGCATGTAGTGCATGGGGATAGACTGGGGTCGCTAAGACTCAGTAGAACAGCCTGAGGAAGGGCTTGGGCCTGGCAGTCGTGCAGGGCCTGTGTCCAGGTTGGTAGGGAAACTGAGGCAGACCTGGGCTTTGAGGGTTAAGTTTGGACTAATAGAGGCATGGTCAGAGGCTCTGCTGAGAAGTGAGAAGCAAGGTTAGGAGGACGGTGCAGGGTCTGGGTGGGCTCCGGGGCCGGAGAGGGAAAGGTGCGGACCTGGTGCCTGAGTTGGGAGCCTTGAAGGCGTGCACTGGGGGGTAAAGGTCCGAGTGGTAGCCAGAAAGGACGACCTGGTGGGATGTTGCGGGGAGGGGCAGGGAAGACACTGCTGGAAGTTATGGGTTTAGAGGCTGGAGTGTAAAGTTGGGGGCCGGAAGAGGGCGTCCCGTGGGCAGAGAAACGCAGCTGGGGGCGGAAGAGGGCGCTGCAGGCGCAGACGGTGGGGAGGCCTCAGCTGGCCGGGCCGGCGTGGGGCGGCGGGGGCGGCTCGGCGCCCTTGACGCAGGCGGCCTCGCAGTGCTTGTGGAGGTAGGACTTGAGCGCGAAGCTCTTGTCGCACTGGCGGCAGCGGTAGTGCTTGAAGGCCGAGTGCGTCTGCATGTGCGCGCGCAGGTTGGAGCGGTCGGCGAAAGCCTTGCCGCAGTGCGCGCAACCGAAGGGCTTCTCGCCGGTGTGCGAGCGCATGTGGCCCTGCAGCAGCCAGGGCCGCGAGAAAGCCTTGCCGCACACGCCGCACTTGTGGCGCAGGTTGTGCGTGAGCACGTGCATGGCGAGTGCGGGCATGGACACGTACGCCTTGCCGCACGTCGGGCACTTGCGAGCCAGCTGGCTGTCCAGGCTGCGGTGCGTCTGCTTGTGGCGGCTCAGGTTCGACGACGTGGCGTACGTCTTACCGCACTCGGCGCACGCGTGTCGGTGCCCGCTGCCCGCAGGCGCTCCCGCGCGCCCCGCGCGCTCCCCGGTGGCCCCCGCGCCCCCCGCGCCCGCCGCGTCCCCTCCTGCCCCGCCCCGCCGTCGCCGCGAGCGCCCATCCGAGATGAAGAAGGCGTCCATGGAGTAGCTGTCGGTCACCGCCGCCTCCCCGCGGAAGTAGCGCGCCGACAGGCTGGACTGCGGGCTCTCAGGGTCGCTGTACTCCTCCGACGCAGCGGGCGGGTACACAGGCTCGGCGGGCGCCAGCTCCAGGCCGGGCTTCTGGTCCGCATCATAGCTGCTTGGGGGCAGGCAATGCGGGACGTAACCTGCAGGGACGAGAAGGGTTGGTGTTGAGGGGACGCCCCCATGTCCTACGTGTCTGTGGTCTTGGGAAAGGATGACATGTAAGACAGTGGACCCCGGGTCACCTCAACTCTTGGGGTCAAGCTGCCAGGATAAAATCTGTCTTACACCGAGCACGGGGCGGGTACTATTGCTTCTCCATCCTTTCCTTTTTTTTTTTTTTTTTTTTTTTCCGGATCCCGGGATTGAACTGAGGCCCTTGAGCTTGCCAGGCAATCGCTTATTCTACTCAGCTATCTCCCCAGCCCCCTTTTTTCTTGTCTTTCCTTTCTCTATCTCTGTCTCTCTGTCTCTCTCTGTCTCTCTCTGTCTCTCTCTGTCTCTGTCTCTCTGTTTCTCTCTGGTCCCACTCACAAAAACAAAACAAAAAACCTAAATGTGGAGTTTTGACGCACCTTTCTGGGATCTTTGGCAGGTCCGTGCGGATGCAGTAAACAAGTACAGTATCCTGCTCTTAGTGTATGCCAGGCTCTGCCTCAGTACTTAACAGGCTAACTCATTTAATCATCACAGGAAGTAGGCACTGTTATAGTCCCCATTTTACACGTAAGGAATTGAGAGAGTGAACAATAATTGTTATATAAATGTTAGCTATTATAATTATGTCTTTTACTTGCTTGAAAAAGTGACTTCACTGATGATTATTAGATTGTCTGCCTCCCCCTGCACTGTGAGCTCCCCAGGGCTGGCTCTGTGTGCCCAGCCTGGGCCTGGCTTCTGGGAGGTCTGCAGTAAGTACATGTTGCACAAATGAATCCAAATTGCCCGCCCCCAGGGTTGCTGGAGGACTTCAGAGGGGCCACCAGTGTGGTGTGTAGTAGCATCCCTGTCTGCCTCTTCCTCCCCCCAGTCCTGCTGGCTGGAGTTGGAGGAGCATCTGTCATGGTGTGAGAATGTGGTGGGTGAGCAGCCAGGGGCTCCCCCAAGGGATTCCTTAGGGGCTTCTGGAAGGCAGGGGGCATCTGTATTTGTTTCTGCTCCTGTGGCCTTCTCTGGTCTTAGTCCTTTTCCTGGGGATGTTGGGAGCTGGGATCCCAGGAGGGTTGGTGGCAGAACTTGAGTAAACTTATTATCCTGGCATTTCATTACCAAGCATTTTCTTTGTCTGATGCTGGAGAACAATAGCAGTGAGCCCCCCCCCCCCCTTTTTGGGGTGCACACTGAGTAGTAGCAAATCACAGTTGACCCTCTCCACCTGACCCCTGAGATCTGTAGAACCTCCTGTAGACCCTTAAATGAAATGAGCAGGTGGAGGAGGGCTCTCTGTAAGCCGTAAGGAGGATTCCATGATATTAAGACTTGGGCTGTGTGCTCTGGTCAGCTTCATTCTCTCCAGTGCCTGGCTAACTCAGCCTCCAGGCCTGTGCCATCTGGCATTTGGGATGGTCACTGTTTCCGACAGGAAGGTGAGGGTGTGCCTTTTTTCTTTCTCTGTTCCTTCAGCAGTCAGCACAGTGGGAATTTTGGTAGTAGTGAGGGCCTCTGTAGGCAGAAGTACGGGAGGACGCTAGTGGTGGCAGTTTGCTAATCCAACAGGGAGATGGGCTCCTCTCCCATTGTAGTTAGCGATGGTGATAGTAATAGCTATGTTTATTGAGCACTTACTGTGTGGCAGGCTCAGTTGAGAGTTTCACTTTCGTGCTCTTCCTGTATCACCACAAATATTATAGATCAGGAAACTGAGGTACAGAATAGTGAGGGGACTTGTTCTGAGGATGGAGCAGGGATCAGAGCCCACTGCATGTTTCCTCTTGTTCCCTGTACCGGTCCCTAAGCAAGGAGCTGTGCTAGGCTGAAACTTCTCATCTGCAGGACCCCAGCCAGGTCACTTGCTAAGTCCTGTGAGATCGGTGATGTTGATTTGCAGGGCAGCCTCATGTGCCAGTTCAGGAGGACCTGTGACAGTGGCCCTCTCCACCATCCCTCAGGACAATCTGTACTTCATGTGGCCTGGGCTGTAGAAAGCAGGAAATGACTTCCCTGACAGAGGTTCTGCTGGGGTTACCTTGGGCAAATCGTTCCTCTTTCTGTTCATTGCATCGTTTCTCTGGAAATGAAGCTAGTATGGGATCTACTTGGAGGAGGTGAACAGTCATATGACTGGGGTCTGCATGTTCTGTCACTAAGGCAAGTGGTAGATTGGCTGAAAACACAACTTCGGTTGGTGCCAACCTACTGGGTTGAATTCTAGCTGTACCATTCCTAATTGTGTAATCTTGGACAGACTCTCTGACTTGTCTATGCCTCTAGAGTTTTAGTAAGGAGCCACCAGGGAGTAAACAATAAACAGCTAGTAACCAGGACTCTAACCTATCAGGCAGTGTGTGAAGAGCTTTGCACACACAGATACATTCTGCTCTCAGGACTGTGCTGTTTTATAGACAAGGTCACCAAGCCCCATTTGCTTTATCTCTCTGGGTTCAGTGTGTACAGCAATGAGGCTGACCAGGATGTGTGAAGATTCTTTCTGCATCATGGCTGAATAAGTCCTTCCATGCTCCCTGCCCCATTCTGGTCAAAGCCACAGACTTCTCCCTGAGTGAGCTTGGGCAGGTTATCCAACTTCCACTTGGTACATCTAGGTAAGGGAGTTGAGGACTGTATAAGTTGATGCATGCAAAGTGCTTAGTGTAGCCCCAGTGCATTGTTACCCCCACAATGTTTACCGACATTGTTATTATTCCTAAATTTTCTAGTGATATCCTAATCTGCCAGAGAATAGGGGATAAATACAGGCGTCTCATCTTGCTGTGACCTTGACAAACCATCTCACCTCTCTGGGCCTCAACTCTAGGAATTCCTTTGAGACACTACAAACCATGCTGTTACCCTGTTCATAGAACCCTCTGCTGAAAGAAGCCTAGCTTGTACCTGGCCCTTGTCCACAGACTCTAACAGTGAGACTCAGGCAAGTCCTACCCCCACTCCAGGCTGAAATACATCATTTGAGATATAAGTATAGGGACCAGGTTTGCCTTTGTCATGTAGGGCTATGGAGGGGGCAGCGTGCACATGTCACTTGAGAATGACTCACTTTTCCTGTCTAAGAGCCCTGATGGAAGGTCAGAAGCCATTCATTAAAATTTCTAGTGCCAGGCTGGGGAGATAGCTTAGTGGCATAAGTGCAAGGACCCGAGTTCAATCCCTGGTACCTCATGCTGTGCCAGCCCCAAAGCTAGGTGTGGTTGTGTATGCCTGTAATCCCAGCTGTTGAGAGGCTGAGACAGGAGGATCACTATGAACCCAAACTGCAGTGAGACCCTGTACCAAATAAATAAATAAATAAATAAATAAATAACTAAATAAATAAATACCTTTGTAGAGAAGGATATTTATGAGTAACTTAGGTGCTGGGTTCTCTTCAGACTTGTGTCCCCACCTGCCTGAACACCCTCCCCTGGGGTCAAAGTCCTATAACAAGTCCCACCGTCACTAGGAGCCTCTCCCTGCCAGCCTTCATTGGGAGCCAGGTACGTACTGTTCCCAAGGACCAGAGAGGGAGAGGAGTTTCCTCTGCCCACAGGAGGTGACTCAAGCTTGAACCCACCCAGGTCTATGTCTCCTAATCCTGGAGAGGGCGTGGAGGCCTGCTCAGGGTGTGACAGACCTTAACTGGCTAGGAGCTGTGTGGCTTTCCTCGAATAACACCATGTACTTGACCTGTGTCTTACAGGGTTGGAAATATTGGGGTAGGGAAAACTGTTGTTCTAGAACATTCTCCAGTATGCTTTACATTTTTATAAGTAATGCTCAACAATAATGACTGATAGTGAATTCTTACTGTGTCCCAGCTAAGTGTTAGATAGCAGAGTGCAAGTCTAAGGTCATATTCTCCTCAGCAGAAGCTGAGGTCTAGAGAGGGCCCTGACTGCCCTCAGGTCATGGAACAAATTCTTGGCGGAGCAGGAGTGGCTTCTTTTTCTTAATGGAGCCAGTCTATGGTGCCATTCCCCATCATCTCTCAGACTCATTTCTAAGCTGCCTTAAGGAATTTCTGGCCCCAGTCCCACCCCCTTGTTCTAAAACAGTGAGGAAAGGAGAGGGGGCCAGTGAGGACCAGTTCCCTGGGTAGCTGCTTCTTGAGGGGCCCTGGGGTTGCTAGGTGGTGGGGGCTGCAGGGGCTGCTGCATGGGTATATTTAGAGTGGCTGCTTGCTGTGCCAGGGCCTCAGGCCTCAAGAATCAGCTCTAGCCAGCTGAGCAGAAAGCCAGGTCTGTCAGCAGCAAAGAGGGATAAAAATAGTTTCTCCTGTCTGCTTGCAGAGCTGGGCAAAAGGGTTTGGGTACCTCCCCCTCCCCTTATTATAGCATCTTTGTTAGTGATTCCCTGGGCACTGGACCAGAAATGACACCCACCTCCTTGGAAGGCCTGGCAGCTGGTACATCTGCCCATGGGGGAGGGAGGGATCCCTGAGCCCAGGGACACAGTGCGGTCTGGTGCAGCGTGACCAGGGCTGTACGGTGGGGGCTGATGCCCACTGACCCAGCCAGAGGAAGCTTCTAGAGCATTTCAAGGTCCTTGGTTACCCATTACCTCCAGGAATCCCCCATATTCTTTTCTTTCCTGACTGGCCCCATTTCCATGACCCACAGGGAGGTCCAAACTCTGCAAAAATTGATGGGGAGTAGTTTTCAAAGGGTTGTAGAAATGAAAGACAGTGGCTCAAGGCCTCGATTCTTCAGGCCTGGAGGGACAAGTAGCTTCTTATACCCTCAGGTATGCATCTCTAGGAGCCTTTTAAGCCTCTGTTTGGAGACAGATATGTGGCACAGTGCCTCTACAGTTCCCTGCTTTCTGCCATGGGAGGGTGTGAGCAGAGCCTCCACCCCACCCCTCCTCACCCACAGGCTGACAGTGATTGCAGCACTCCAGGGAAGGCCTCCACTCAGAAGGAAGCCAGGGGTCTGGGAGTCCTATCTCTGCCAGCAGCATCTCCCTCTCTTGCTAAAGTGCCTCTGGGTACCCTTAGTGCCACCTCTTAGGATATGGAAGTCCTCCTAGACCTCATGCCTTCTGCCCCTGACAACCTTGGGGCTATGTTCCTGGCTGACTGACTTAAGGGACCCTAGTGTACTTCTTGCCTTCTCTTGAGAATCACAGGTGGGCCATGTCCAAAGTGTGGAAGCTCAGTTTGGCTCCCCTATGTTCTCTTAGTAGGCCTGAGATGTTAGGGGGAGCTATGGGCTCCCAAATTGCATCTCTCTGCATGCCATTGAACCCTGTATTAACAAGGAAAACCAGGCTGTGGAGTTTTCAGGTGGCCACAGCTAAACAAGGTCAGTCCAACTGCTTGATTTAATGAGAGAGAAACTGAGGCTAGGGTAGAGGAGACTAACCAAGGCCACAGAATGATAATGGTGGATCTAAGACTTGAACCCAGTCTGGAGAATGGATCTACACATGACTTTCAACTGGAAGTTGAACCTGGATCTCAGTCCTGGCTCTGGAATGTTGACCAAGACCACTTTCCAGGCACTGAAGCTTGAATGTGGACATGGATTTATCCTGGATATCAGACCTGGACCTGTAACTTCAGACATTGACCTTGGACTAGTCTCTGGCCTAGGTCCTAGACCTGAGGTTGGGCATGGACATTGAACCTGGCTAGTATATGTACCTGGACACTAGCCTGGATATTGGACATGGACATAGCCTTTGAATCTGTACCCCTGACATGTCACCGTGGACCTCGAGTCTCAATACCCACCAGGAGGCTAGGGGATGTGATGAGTGTAAAAGACTCAGATAGGCTACGTGATCTCAGGCACCTCTCCAGTGTTCTCTGGGCTAGGAGATTGGGTAGCCTGTTGTACTATGTGCTCCTCATGCACTTTTTTTTTTGTCTTTTGTGTGTGTGTATTTTAGGGAAAGGTCTACAGGATGTTCAGGGTCTCACTACTAGATCGGACTTGTAGTGATCCACCTGTTTATAGCCTCCCAAGAGCTGGGATTACAGGTGCATACCACTGCTCCCAGTTTTAATTGCTGTCTCAGCATGCCCCCGGGGCGGGGCCTGCACATTGGCCCTGGGGATCGAACCCCTACATGAACTTTTTGAGGTGCTGGGTAAGAGTGCAGCAGCTGGGTCCACTGGCTGGGTACCAGGGCCAGGACAGAGTGACTGCTGGGCACCATCAGGGGGAGTGAGAGGAATCGAGTGCTGATATGATGTGGTCAACCAGCTAAGCCCCTGGATAGCAGTGGGAGTGCTACCTCAGCCTGCTAGGGGAGGCTTAATGCAGCTGCAGAGGGCAGACAACTGCGTTATTGGATTGGCATTGATTCCTCATCTGCTGGGACTGGATGCACTTTGAGAGGGCATGGGGGTAGGACGGGGCTGGGATGCAGGGGGAGGGGAGCTGGCTTCAGGCTAGTTTGGCATTAAATGTGAGGAAAGGAGAATGCTCCAGAAGATGCCTCTGATGGGTCTGTGGAGACCACTGACATGCAGATGGATGCACAGCCTCCAGGGTGGCTGAGAGTCCCAGCATTGCCTGAGGAGGCCTAGCTCTGCAAGGGGTTGGCTTGGGGGAGTTGAGCACATGGCTCTGAGGGGGTCTGGTGGTTGTGAGTTGGCCTATCACAGAGACTGAGTCTGTTCTCAGAGTGCCCCCTGTGGGAAGACGGAGGGGCAGCCTCCTGGAGAAGCAGAGGGGTAGGCAGAGGAGAGAGGCATTTTGCTGGAGAGGTTACAGAAATGAGATCTGGTCCCCCTTCTTTGAGGAGCTCTGCAGAAGACACCTGGAGCTTTCCCATTTGGGGGCAACCCTCCCCTGTTTTGAAATTCTGTGGGCTTTGAGCAGCCTGTGGCCTAGACACACACCTGCTGTGCCTTGTGCTTGTCAGGAGGTTGGGGGTGGGATATAGGAAGGGATTTGGAGTGGGGAGGGGAAATCCCGTGTGTGTGTGTGTGTGTGTGTGTGTGTGTGTGTGTGTGTGAGAGAGAGAGAGAGAGAGAGAGAGAGAGAGAGAGAGAGAGAGAGGTGAGGGGGAGACCTCTGGAAGTTCTGTGGCATTTCCAGGCCTTCCTTTAGCTGGGGGTGTACCTCTTTAATTTGGAGTCCTACATCTGTATGTAGGAGCCTTGCCTTCTCAGACCTCCACATTTGTAGCCTGCAGCCTCTGCCCCCAGCCTCATTCTGACCCAGAGCTGCAGGAAAGGCTCATAAGATCTTTCTAATAACTGGAACTATCTTCAGCTCCAGGCCCTCCCTCCCCTGGCCACCTCCCTCCTTCTTCCCTCCCTTCCTTCTTCTCCTTCCTTCTCATTTCCCCCTCCTCTCTTTCTCCTTGTTTACCCAGCACACTTACACATGCTGAGAGAGAAAAAAACGTCGGCTCAGCAATTTTTCACACTTCCCTCAAACGCTTAGCAAGGTTATTTCCGGCAGAGCGGAGACAACGGGCTACCAGGAGCCTGCGGGCCCTCTGAGGAGGCCCAGTATCCACTCTCATGGAGTGAAGGAGCCCTCACTGACTAGTCTGGCCACACCCCAAGAAAGGGCAATGCTTCTGGAAACAGGATGTGACAGACCCTGTGTTTCCTGGTCCTACCCGGGCTTGAAGGGACAGCTGCCTATGTCTAGCACTGACAGTCCACAGCAGACACTGCCAAGGTGGCCAGGCCTGTCCTTACTGCAGGGCAGAGACTGAGCTAAGAAATATGCCTAATTCTAGAAACTATGCCACCTTCAGCAAAAGGCATGTGTTTAACAAAGCCCCAAGGAAACCCTGACAGTGGCTTCCTAACATTCTGCTAGACCCAGGTGTCTATGGGGTGTCCCACGCCACGCCTGACCTTCACAGAAGGATGCTTGATTCATGACATCCATACTCTTTGACTGCTAGGGAGAGTAAGGACTAGAGAAGGAAAGGAACTTGCCCAAGGTCACACAGCAAATGAACTAAACCCAGGCCAGCCAGGTTATAGGACAGTCCCAGAATCTCTCTGAGACCAGTAAGTTGATCTGGAGCTCCTGCAGAAAGGGATGAGAGTAGGGTTCTCCAGGTACCAGAACTGGGGGAACCTCCACAGAAACACTACTGCCCCCACCGTTAGTGGGGAATGAATTTAAGGCAAGACTTTTTCCTGCCTCCCTTTTGAGGCATAGCCTGCAGTTTTGCCTGTACTTTGGGAACTCTAGGGTTCTATGGGTTTCCTCAATTGGCAGAAGA